>RCUC01115042.1:0-10321 GCA_003697995.1 Taxidea taxus jeffersonii
CTATTCTTGGCATCCGCCTCCCCGCAACAAGGCAAGGTATCTTCTCTCTTATGTCCTCATGCCATGTTCATTTCCTTCAGAGTAGTTGTATCAGTTTATGAGTATATAACCATTCCTATAACATATTTTTTTAATTTTTAATTTAACATACAGAAAAATTGACATATTTGGTGTGCAGACTTTTAGCATCAATAGATTCATGGAAGCACCATTGTGATCAGGAAACAGAACAGCTCCATCACCCCCCAAAACCTCCCTCATGCTATCCCCTTGTAGTCATGCCCTTCCCCATCCTTTAGTCCCCAACCATTGATCTGTTCCCTATACTGTCATTTCATCTCTTCCAGAATGCCATGTAAGTACAATCGCATAGTATGTATGATTTCACACAACATGATGCCTTCCAGATTTATCCATGTTGTCACATGTATCCATAGTTCATTCCATTTTATTGAAGAATACTGTTTCACTGTATAGGTACACCATTATTTATCCATTCACCTGTTGAAGAACACTGGATTATTTCCAGTTTGGGGCCATTATGAATAGAGCTGCAGGAAACATTTGTGTATAGTTTTTTGTGTGAACACAGTGCCCATTTCTGTAGGGTAAATAAGTAGGAGTGGGACTGCTGGGCCAAATGGTAAGTGTATATGGAAGTTTATAAACAATTGCCAAGCTGTTTGCCAGTGGATCTACGTTATGCATCTCCAACAGCAATACATGACAGTTTCCAACTGCTTTGCATCCTCACCAACACTTCCAGGTGTCAGTCATTCCAATAGGTGTGTAGTGGTATTAATTTGCATTTCAGGGGCGCCTGAGTGGCTCAGTGGGTTAAAGCCTCTGCTTTCGGCTCAGGTCATGATCCTAGGATCCTGGGATCAAGGCCCGCATCGGGCTCTTTGCTCGGCGGGGAGCCTGCTTCCTCCTCTCTCTCTGCCTGCCTCTCTGCCTACTTGTGATCTCCGTCTTTCAAATAAATAAATAAATAAACCTTTTTTTAAAAATAAATAAATAAATTTGCATTTCATTCCTGACTAAGGATGTCAAATATCTTCTCCTGTGTTTATTTGCCATCTGTATGTCCTCTTTGGTAAAGGGTCTGTTCAAGTCCATTTGTCCATTTTTTAACTGGGTCATTTGTTTTCTTATTGTTAGTTCTGAGAGTTCTTCATATATTCTGGCGCCAGTTGCTTTGTGGGATAGGTAATATGCAAATATGTTCTTCATTCTGCACCTTATCTTTTCGTTCTCTGAGCAAAATATCTTTCAGAGAGCAGAAGCTTTTCATTTCAATGAAGTTTAGTTTTTCAGCTTTATCTTTTGTGGATGATGCTTTTAGTGGCCCATCCAAGACTCATTGCCTGATCCTATGTCCTTAAGAGTCTGTCTTCTTCTGAAGTTTAATAGTTTTATGTTTTACACTTAAATTTTAGATCTATGATCTATTTGGATTTAATTTTTATAAACAAGGGGAAATTTAGGTTGAGATTCAATTTTTTGCCTTTGCATGCCCTGTCCTAACACTGTTTACGAAAGAGACTGTCATGTCTTCATTGAATTGTTTGTGCCTGTCCAAAAGTCAATTTGCCATAGTTATACGGGTCTCTTGATTCTGTTCCATTGATCTGTGTGTTCATTCCTTTGCCAGTGTTACACTGTCTTGATTATTGTAGCTTTATGGTAAGTCCTAAATTCAGGTGATGTAATTCCTCCCAGTTGATTTGCATTTTTCAAAATTGTCTTACCTATTCTAGTTGCTTTGCCTTTTCATATAAGTTTCAGAATTAGCTTATCTATATCTACAAAAAAGCCATGCTGGATATTTTATCAGAATTGCATTAAATCTATAGATCAATTCAGGAAAAAAATGACGTCTTTTCTATGTAGAATCTTCTAATCCTCATACATGGTAGGTCTATTTATTGCGGTCTTTGATTTCTTTAACTGGTGTTCTGTAGTTTTTAGCATATAAGTCCTATACATGTTTTGTTAGATTTATACCTAGTATTTCCCCATTTGGAGAAACTATTATAATATTTCTCTTAATTTCAGTTTCTAATTCTTCATTACTAGCTTACAGGAAGATAGTTTTCTGTGTATTAGCCTTGTATCCTTTGATCTTAGAAAAGTCATTTCAGTTGTAAGGTGGTGGTTGTTGTTTTTTGTAGATACCTTGAGTTTTGTTTTTTATGTGTTTGTTTGTTTTGAGAGAGAGAGAGCAAGAGCATGCACGTGAGCAGGGGCCAGGGCAGAGGGAGAGGGATAGAGAAAATCTTAAGCAGTCTCCACACCCAGCATAGAACTTAATGTCATGATTGAGCAGAAATCAAGAGTCGGACACCCAACCGACTGAGCCATCCAGGTGCCCCTATGTGTTTGGTTTTTTTTAAACGTAGACAATTATGTTATCCACAAGTAGGAACAGCTTAATTTCTTCATCTCCAATCACATCCATTCCATTTCTTTTTCTTGCCTTATTGCCCCATCCAGAACTTACGGTATAATACTGGATGAGCATAATGGGAGTGGATACCCTCACCTGATCCCAGTCTTAGGGGAAAGCATTCAGTCTTTGACTCTTAAGTGCAACCTTAGTTGCAAGTGTTTGTTTTTGTTTTTTTTTAAATAGTCATTTACCTTTTGGACATCTCCCTTCCCACGAGGATTATGCTCCATGAGAGAGCAGTCTCTCTGCTCTCAACTCAACCCACAGTGCCTAGAACAGAACCAAACATACAGTAGGCTCTCCAGAAGTGATTCTCTACTTAATGACTTAGCCAGCCATAACTGCTGCCCTTATGACAGACAGCAGAGGGACCTGGCTGAACATTCAGACATCATGAAGAATAATCTTACAGTAAATACCCCAGTGGATCCAACGAGGTCTCAGCCCCATCGTCTTGACCACTTGAAGCTGTAGCCCATGTGCAGATCAGCTTTCTAGCAAGCCCTAATGTGGGGAAGTCCTAGTCATCGATGAGAACTAGGTGACTGCAGGATCATGATTATCCCAGATTGAGAGTATTCCATTCCCATAGGGAATTTAAACAAAACAAAACACTCTCAGCTCTGAAAAACAGGGGCTTTCAGGGGAAAGAGTCACACTGCTCTGAAATCTTGGGCCCTCAGACGGGTGGGGTTGTTTCGCTAAATTTATTTCAGCTGCTTATAGAAACACAAGGGGGAAGGCGGGTGCGGGGGTGGGGATGGCTGCTTGCACACCAGCCCTGGCTCTGGAGTATTAATATATGCCGGGTCAGGCTTTTATTTGGGTTTTGTTTCACCTTTGGGGGGTGGGGAAGTAGGCAGGCAGGCAGCAAGCACGAATATCTCGCAGCTGCACGGCTTCTGAGCTGTGGTCTCCTACCTTTCTCCTGGTGTCTTCCCCAGCAGGCCAAACCGGGCCCCCTCCCACTGCCCCTTAGGGGGCCTCTCTACCCACTGAACACCAGTCAGTCTCATCCAGGCACCTTTGACCTCTGCTCTTGCCCCACTCCCAGAAGGGGTCTAAGCGCCCCCGAGAGAGTGAGAGATTGAACCTGGATGCTTGCTTCTGGCACAAAGTGTGGGTGCCTTTGTTCCTTGCCCCATGAGCACCCCCTACCCCGTCCCATACCCCTATCATCAGTGGCTCTACTGTTTGAATTTGGGGGCTTCTTGGATATGAAATCTAGGCCTTTTTAATCCTGTCTTCCTTCTCCTCAGCCTCCCCCAAGCACGGAACACACATTTTTCTCTGTGCCTAATACCGGAACCGTCTCTCGTGTCACACCCCCATATGTAGGAAAAGGGGTTAAATGAAACCACCATGTGGCTTCCTAAAAACCTGTTCTTGTGCTGAATTTGGAACGCTTTATGGAACACAGGTTAATCGCCCCTCTGTGGGAGAGACTGAGGCACAGGAAGGGGGTGTGAGCTCTGTGTCCACCAGTTGGCTCTCAGAGGTACCCACTAAACCCGAAAGGTTCAGAGAAAGATAGGGCCTTGTGTCTGGAAACTTGGTGCTATGCAGCTACTCTCTGAGGACAGAAAGAGGAGACACATAAGGAAGCTAAAAAATCTGCTGGGCTTATTACTCCAATAATTACATGAGAATATGGAGACGTACCTCACACAGTGCTTGGCCCCTGGGAACCCAGCAAATGCCAGTCCTGTTCCTTGGCAAACTCCTGCTTCCCGGATCACCAGGGAAGATGGGAAAAGTAGCATCGTTCTCTCCACTCCTTAGCCCTCGGGTAGAAGGACTGAACAGGGACTGGTGGGAGGGAGGGTGGCGTGGGGCAGGAGGCCCAGAGAGCCCTGACAGGAAGATTCTCCTGGGAATTCTTGCTCCGAACTAGGGTGGCTGCTTCAGGGAGAATAAAGGATGCAGGCATGCTTAGAAGCTGTGAATTGTTCACAAGTAAACTAAGTTTCTCTTTTGTCCTAGCCCCAGCTTTGGAATTATCCTCCAGCCCTCTTCTGCAAAGCTCAGCCAAAAAGGGACCAACCCCACCCTGGGGAGCTGTTCCTGGGAGAAGCAGGACCCACCCCCGCAGCCAGAGCAGGGAGCTGAATGCTCTTGGAGGGTCGGCACATAGGCAGCCAGCCGGGGAGAGGATGGATCTCTGCCACAGCCCCATGACTTCTTCCAAACTGAATTTCTCCTGCCAACTAAACCCTCCACCCTGCGGGGGCCACGGGCCCCCAAACCAGGGCCTGCCCTCATCTGACCAAAGGCAACCAGATCTGCTGCAGCTGTTCAGGGAGAGAACAAGCTCTCCCAGAGACCGTGGAAGCGGCTAGAGAAAGATTCCTGCCAGCCTGGGGGTTTAAATATTTATACAACGTGGTATGTGGGAAGAGGGAAGGCAGAGGGAGGTGGCAGGAACCAGGGGCACTGAGACCGCAGGGTGTGGGAGCCTGCTCTTTGGGCTCAGGTGGGAAGGGCGAGAGGCTGTTAGGCCCCTAGCTCCCCTCCCAGCGCCCCCCCCCAATTCCTACATCAAAGAGGCCCGTCTTTGCCCCCAGCCTTCCTGCCAGAGTTGAGAGGAGAACTAAGAAGCAAGTTCACCATCCTTTCCTTAAGTCCCCTGAACGTCCCTCTGGACTAGGATAGGCCTCTTTGCAGTGAGGGAGGCTCTGCCTTCAACCAGAGACAAAGTGGGGCCCGGGGCCCAGGCGTGAGTACTTGTAGGCTCCTGGACCTTCTGGTTCTAGGAGTCTGAGAGGATGCTGGACCCCAAGAGTTGGACTCTAGGGCTGAAGGCTTAGCAAACAGAAGCAAACTATGAAATAAGCAAAGCTCTTTCTCCAGCTTCTATATATAATCAACACTATTTGTCTAAAGTAGCAGAATGTGACATTGATAAAAATGATGAGGCACGGAGGCGACCTGGTAGGCGAGCCAAGGGTAGAGAAGGCAAGGGAACCCTTGATGGCACTTGCAGAGCAGCACGTGGCCACCATCCCCACGGGGCCCAGGAGAGGATGGTGCAGCCAGACAGACATCCAATGGGGGTTCTGGGGCCCCAGCATCCCAGATGTGCATTGACAAAGTCGCTCCTCAGCCAGGCCCACCCAGAACTGAGCCAGGCCCCAGTGGCACCGAGGGCCTGGGGTGGGAGGCAAGCATGGGGGGGGGGCGGAGAGGGTGGATGGCCAGATGGACTCCAGTCGCTCTGCCTCAGACAGCTGGGGAGCAGGGCAAGGACGCGCCTCTCTGTCACTCCACATGGGAGGGGCGCGGCTGCGACTTCTAGGGTTTCTCTGCCACCGCACCCTTCGAGAAGTGCCACCTGCTTCTATCAGTATGAGGCTGAGCCTCAGGGCCTCCCACAGGTGGGGTCTGTGTTGCTCCTCAGTGGCCAGCCACCTTTAAGACACCTTGAGGTGATCAGCCCCTACTTCTGTTCTCCCTGAGCCCTGAAAATGCCCCCTGGCTGGGCTGGGCTGCAGGGTGTTGGGAGGGGGTCTTCAGCCAGAGAGACTATCAAAGGACACCCAGACTCCCCCAAGAGGCAGCCCCCCATAGTGCAAGTCCTCCTACCCACAGCACAGAGCTTTGCTAGAAATGCGTTCCCCATGCAGCTCCCCAGAGTGCCCACCTTTAGGGGGACCCCAGTGAATCCCCCACCTGTCCACTCCGAGAGGGATGGATTCCACGGCCTCCCTGAGCAATGGGGCCCAGGCCCACACACCATGGAGGAAACACCATCTGCCCCAACCCTCAGCTCCAGCCTGGCAGCCCATGTGAACCCTGACAGTGGGGAGAGGAACCCTGTCCCCAGCTCCGCCCCCCTCCAGAAGGGGGTCCTCTCCCAGGGACACCAGGGCTGCGGGAGAATCTTGTGATGCTCAGGTCATCTTCTGCTGCCGTGGCTCTGCCTGCCGGCTGTGGCCTCCTTCTTGCCAGCTCTGCTGAAAGAGATGAGCAAGAATAAAGCCTAAACCTGTGTGGCCCAAGGAAAGCTTGAGGGGAATGCATGGACGCTGAAGGAAAAGGAGGGGAAGAACTACAAGAAAGAGGAGAGGAGGGGAACTCAGGAAACAGACAAAATAAACCATCCGGGAATCCAGATGTAAAACAAGGAAGGCCAAAAGAAAAATTATGCTAAGAAGGCAGAGTCGGGTGGGGAAGGGAATTGAGAACGAAAAAGAAGAGGAGGGCAGTTATAAATATTCTGAGAAGAATGTGAAAGCAAACAACACCAGAAAAAAACAAAAACAAAATAGAGACCCAGGAGGGAAAGAGAGGCAGCAATGAGTTTAAAACTGCTATGACCCTCAACCAATCGCACTGGATAATGCTCTCAGTCTTAGTGCATTTTGTGGATTTCAGACCCTTCTAACACTGAGCGGAGGACAGTCCCAGAAAAGCAAGCTTTCTTGCAGGCCCTTGTTTGTCCTACAATTCCCCAGCTCACCCCCACCATTGGTCTTTTTCAGGGGGAGAGCTCATCTTCTCGGAGAGAGGCCAAAAACCATTCCAGGTTGCGCTCGAGTCTAGTGGCTTCCATCATGGTGCCCTCCGCAGGGCCCACTGGGGGATCTGAGCAGAAGGAGCCTGGTGACGGAGAAGCACTGGGTGTGATGCGTTGTACCACGAGCTTTTCCTTTCCTAGGGAGGGCTTTTCCCAGACACCTCTCTGTGGACCAGGGCTAACCCAGCCCTCAGACACAGCAGGGGTGCCTGGAAGCCAGCCTCCATGCAGAGCCAGAGTCTCAGCAAATGCAACTTTTGGAAACAACTTAGATGATTTAAAATTGTTTCCAGGCATTCCCACCGGACCTAAAGATAGCTACAGTTTTCTCATTGCTAGGGTGGCACACTGCTTAGTTTCGTGAAGTTCACCTTCAATGCCTTATATTCCCCTTATAAATCCCACGACCTCTTGCAGACTTGCAGAAGACGCTGGTTCCTCTCCCTTTGTCTGCTGGGCCTTTCAGCCTTCTCTTGCCCGTCTTTTTCTCTGTGAGTCAGCCAGTGTCTCTCCTCTGTGTCTGCCTAGGTCGTTCATTTCCCTTACTTAATCACACCTACCTCTGCCCATGCGTCCATTTCTCTAGGGCAGCAGGCCTCGGGGAGTGAGCTGAAGCAAACCAAGGCAAAAATCAAAAAGTAAAGGAAGTAAAAACGCGAGTTTGGTATAGCACCCAGCGTTGGCATGCCCAGGCCATCTGCCGTGGGTGGGGAGGGCTGCTGGTGGACAGGGTCCCCAGCTCACAGGCCACCTAAAACTGATTCCCCCAAAATTCAGCCAAGGGGAAACCACGCTGGCTGAGCTCTGATTGACTGGGACAAAGGAAACTATGCCCACTCTGGCTCTTCTCCCCAAGAATTCTTAAGTACTTGACCCCGGTTTCTCTATATTCCAAAAGTCACATTTTTCTTCTATCAAAAACTGAGAGATGTGGCCATACATAGAGCAAGGATCACGTCTAGGTAATAGCCTTGGAGACTCAACCCAGTTTCTTCTCATCCCTCTTCATCTTCCGTCCTGCCACAGTCAAACAATCTATGACTCAGACTATTATTTAACCATGAAAAAAGACAAACCAGGAAACTAGAGGCTGAATGACCTAAAATTTATTCCATTCAACTGAGCTAATCTCCTGAGAAGGGTGTGTATAATAAGAAGTCAGGCTCTTTCTCTGGAAGATGTGAACATGGCAGGGAAAAGTGCACTGTGATTGAAGGTCCCAACCTGTTGAGATTTGCCCTCAGAAGGGTAAGTGCCTGGTCCTGGGCCACGCAGCTGAGCAATCTGCCAAACCAGTCTTAACATTTGGGAACCAATGAAGAGTAGCCCATGTTCAAGGCTGACCGCAGTCAAATCCCAACATTGTCACTGCCTAGGCAAGCAAGGGACTTACCTGTTTCCTCTGGTCTCCTCTGCTAGGAAATGGCAGTGAGAGCAACCCCCATCTCCTGGGGCTGTGGCTGCGAGGACAGATGAGCAAGGCACTTGGCATGTGCGACCAGCTCCCCCTCCCTAAAAGCACCCCCTAGTCAACTGTTGCTGTGTGTTCAGCAGCAAATTGGCAAGACCAAGGAAGAAGGCCGGAGGCCCCACAAAGTGGGGTTCCACGGAGTCACTGGAACACAGTCAAGTATCCTGAGCAGGAGAGGAGAGGGTCCCAGAGGAGGCCCAGGCAGCTGGCGGGTGGAGCACTGTGCAGAGAGCCAAGGACAGCCACTCACAGCGTGGGTGGGAGGACGCAGGGGGCTGCACTCCAGTCCTCCCGCATTAGCTCAACTCGGCTGCATCCCCACCCTTGCATGTGTTCATCCTTCCGTGAACCCCAGCACGTAGTTACCTGGCACCCATTACATGCACAGCCCCGGCCAGGCCAAGGGTGGCAGGGGGAGCAAGCTTATGCGCGGATCACGAGCCTCAGAAACTTACTAACCGGGCATTTCCATCCAAATTCAGAGATCTGTCCTTTTAGGAGCTAGAGTGTAAGGATATGACCAAATGCTGAGAAATTCTTATTCTGGGGCCAATTTTCTTTCTTAAAGTAGAAAAGCAAAGAGTTCAAAAATGTTCTGGAAATGGGAACCCTCACTGAATCTTGTTAACATTTAAGGGGTATTGTTAATTCTTAGGTGAAATAAAGACAGTGTGGCTAAATTTAACAAGTTCCCCCCCTTTTTTAGAGATATACATGATGAAATGCTGCAGATGAGACGGTACGCCCTGTGATACAGGATTTACTTCAGTGTGATGTGGGAGGTGGGGAGGCAGTTGGTCCTATCAGTGGACAAGCTTGGTCAAGAGTCATTGATGCTGGTGATGGGTACGTGGGGCTTCATTGTACTCCTCTGTCTCCTCCTGTATATGTTTGAAATTTTCCATAATTAAATGTCTGAAGTTCATAAAAGCTGAAACGTTTTTTTAACTCAGGGATTTGCGTCTTATTGTTCTTATAACATATTTACTTCCTTGAGGACATGTGCTCTTGGACAGGAGGCGAGGCTGTGGGACACCTGCCAGGAGTGGGGAGAGCTGGAGAAGAGGCGGGAAGACCACCACCCAGGGGGCAGGAAAGTGCCCCAAGCCCTCCTTCCCCCACACACATGAAAACCAAGAGTGCCTGCCATCCTGTCCCTCGGGGCCTTGCAGGCTGGGGAGAAACAGTCGAAGAGACTGGTGTTCATTTGGCACTGCTTTTAAACTCAGTGAAAATGATCCTTAAGTTGGTTCCAGTGTATTTTGAAGTAAAGTGAATTATTTTTTCCAGCAGAGAGGGATTATAGCAGAGTGGGCAACCTCTCTAACCTCAAATGGAAAATGGGGACAACCACACGTGCTCCATTTCCTAGGATGTGAGGCTAAATGAGATTAAGGTACATGAAGTGTCTTAGCACAAGTGAGCGCTGATAAAGGATGGGTCTGAGTTGAGGCGCTGTCGGTAAACGTCAGCCCTTAGCCTCTCGGGACCACAGTGGAGGCACCCCATCTTAGGTGTTCTGTTTGAACGGCAGCAGCCTCACGTAAACATCGAAATTAGATAAAAGTCAAGGCACACATACTCTGAGACCTCTTTGGGCCAGGAATCCTCCTAGGTGTCACAGAAGCTACTGCTGTCCTCTCCCTCTCCAGAAGGGCCACCCTGCTCTGGGAAGAACGGGCCACTTGGGATGGAGCCCCTAATTTTCTCTCGAGTTGAAAAATGAGGAAAAGGGCACTCTCCACTCGGCTGGGGCTTCAAATGGCAAACTGCAGCCTAAGAAAGCAGATGTTCAGCAGATCCTCTCATTCCCAAAGACAGGGGCAAGGAGTTCAGGGTGCACAGATGGACAGCAGGCCCTGTGCTTAGCAGCACTCCCCTA
>RCUC01115047.1:0-15641 GCA_003697995.1 Taxidea taxus jeffersonii
CTCTCTCTCTCTCTCTCTCTCTAACAAAGAAATAAATAAAATCTTAAAAAAAAAAAAATGAAAAGGGGGTCACTTAAAAATAACTAGTTTAAACAAGTACTAAGAAATGAGCAAAAGGAATGAAAAGATGGAAAGGGGTGACTAAAGATTATTTCAGAGTAAAGAGTTCAGATATCAAGAATAATGGAAATATGGCTTATTATTTCTCACCATATCTAGGAAAAACTCAATAATTTAGACTATAAGAGGTAAAGAAATTAATTAAAATGTTGTGTTATATATTTGAAAAGAACCAAGTTTTTATTTTTCTAAGAGTACAGAGTAAGTCATAGACCTATTGGTCTATTTTACTGCATAATAATTGCTTATAATTAGAATTATAAATTATTTACTTTTTAAAAATGTGTTTACTTTTTTAAAATAGGGGCTTCTATAGTTCTCAAGGGCCCAAAAGTTTCTTCTTTTAAATATTTAAAATATTCACCATTGATTCAAATTATTTGTCTATAAAGGCTTTATCCTAGTCTATGTCAATTTGTTATAAATTCTGAAATAATAAAACTTAAAAGAATATGGTCTTGCCTCATATGACCTTTGACCCACACTAATCAAAATTCGTCTTTGTGTCTTTACCTTGGCCCTTTTGTATAGTGACAGACTTCCCACAGAAGTCTCTATACCAGAACTCCAATAAATTAATCACGATCATATTTAAAGAACTTTGATATTAAAAGAGCTACATAATTCATTTATATCAGCTGCTGTGATGCCTTTGCCTCCCTAGTCATTAAGTGTTTCCTCTTTGCTTCCTTAATGTGTTCATGCCTCTAGCCTTTGTTACCACTTCTTCTGATAATCCAGTGTTCTCTCTCCACTGCACTCGAAGTATTATCAATACACTCAAAGTGTTGGCCTGTGTGTACACATGCATACATGTGCATGCACACACACACACACCATGACAATAAGGCAAAACTGATGATTTCTATTTCAGGGTTAATGCTACTCTGTTTTGTTTTTTTATTTTTTGTCTTGTTTTATTTACCTTGGCAGAAACCTCTCAATATTCTCACGAACTAAAATGTCTTTTTTTTCTAAGTCAGCAGTTTCATAATTAGACTAACTACCATTAAAAGCCTGGAAGATGCAGCTAAACCCATGAACTCCCTAAGGAAGTTATCTATAATTAATAGTGGGAGCATGAACCTTAAATTTCTGAAAGCTTGATCTGTTTTTCTCATTTTTTCCAGTTATATAATTTTTCAAAGAAGTGAGTCCAAGTAAAATTATATTTCACCTCCTTTCCAATGTAGTTATATTTTCATTCTACAAGAGTTTTATTAAATAATCATGGCAGTAAGACTGAAGAAGAACACTTTTAATTATTCTGCCTACCCTATAGGCTCACTTATTCAGTATGCATAAATCACAAATTAAAAATAGCAGGGACTCAAGTCTATAAAAGCTAAATCAAGGTGCTCTACAAAGTGCTCTCCTGTGACATCCTCAAATACCTAGTGATATAGTGCATGAATATTCTTTTGTATGTGTAATTCTCCAGGGTGACAGTAATGATATGAATTTAATTTTGATATTTGATGGTTTTGTACTGTCATAAAATTGTATGAAAAGTATATTTCAAAGATTTCCTTGCTTTACTTCAGATCCTCAAAGATAGTGGTATTAATGAACATGAAGAAACTAAGGAAACAGTCTTGTCACAAACAGAAGAAACAAAACCACAGATGGAAAAGACTTGTTCTTGTCCTCCACAGGGAAAACTGAATAAATTTATTACAAATGGTATGTGAAATAAGAAATGTAAGTAGAGAGAAAATGAGAGATATATTTGATAAATATATATTTTTTTAAGATTTTCTTTATTTATTTGACAGAGATAGAGCACAAACAGGGAGAGCAGCAGAGGGAGAAGTAGGCTCCCCACTAAACAAGGAGCCTGATTTGGGGCTTGATCCCAGAACACTGGAATCATGACCCAAGCGAAAGGCTGACACTTAACTGACTGAGCCACTCAGGCGCCCCTATATTTGACAAATAATAAAACACGAACCAACAAAGCCACTGCTAAAACTATATATTTACTGTACACTTTAGCTATATACTTCAGTTATTATTACAAGCAATATGTGGACAAAGAGGAAATATTTCCTGAACTGTCAAAAACTAATAGTAATTGCTTAACAGATACATATTTTAATTTTTTCATGACTTCTTCTGTTAAATCTTGGGCATTAGAAACAGCATGGATTAAGGGGCACCTGGCTGACTAGGTCAGTAGAGCATCTGATTCTTGATCTCAGTGTTATGAGTTCAAGCCCCACAATGGGTGTGGAGCCTACCTGGAAGAAAGGAAGGAAGGAAGGAAGAAAGGAAAGGAAAGGAAGGGAGAAAGAGAAGGAAGGAAGGAAGGAAAAGAAAGAATGGGCATTGATTAAATATTTTTATTTAAACCTTACTTTTGATATTTAGTTTTTTAAAGATTTATTTTTGAGAGAGAGAGTGAGAGTGGGGAGAGGAGCCGAGGGAGAGAATCTCAAGCAGACTTCCCACGGAACCTAGAGCCCAATGTGGGTTCAGTCTGACAACCTATGAGATTATGACTTGAGCCAAAATCACCAGTTGGACACTTAACCAGCTGAGCCACCCAGGTACTTCTGATATTTAGTTTTAAGTCAGCTGGAATGAACATTATACTCCTGGCAATATTAAGATTCTTAATAAAATTAGGACCCAAATTTTTAAAGAGCTGCTGCCTTGTAAAGGATTGTACAAATTTGCTTTACCATTAAAATTTTAAAACATCTCATTGTCATATATTTATATGTTGTCACCTAATATTAATAAAAGATTTTCTTGATTTTTTTCTAGATATTCTATATGATTTAACTTAGATTTTGGTCTCCATAAGTATAGAGCCTATAGAGAATAATATTTAATTTAAAATATGATGAACAAGTAACTGAAGTTTTAAAAATTTCTTTTCTTTTTTTTTTAAGATTTTATTTATTGAGAGGGAGAGAGAGCATGCACATGCGCAAGCTGGGGGAGGGGAAGAGGGAAAAGGGGAGAGAAAATCTCAAGCTGACTCTGCACTGAGTGCCAAGCCTGACACAGGACTTGATCTCATGACCCTGAGATCACAACCTGAGCAGAAACCAAGAGTCGGACACTTAAAACAAACTGAGCCCTCAGGCACTTCTAAAATTTTACTTTATTTACTGCTTGCTAACTTTAAACTTTTGAAACCAAATTTTACTAATTGATTTTTCCTTTAGTAAAAGTTACTTTTTAATTAATATCAATATTTTTAAGGATTCTAAAGCTGAACTTGAATATCTGACAGTGTAAAGTGATTGGACTTCTTTGTAAACATAATTTCTGCACATAGATCTTACATGCACATTCCCATGACCCTATACTCTATATAGTGGGTCGTGCTCACTTCGGCAGCACATATACTCTATATAGTGGGCATTGTCTATACAGCAATTGTTAGGAGTAGGGTCAGGGCCTGTGAAGAGAGGAAAATGTATTGGTCACCAAAGATTATCCACTGAGATTGAGAACTGCAGTTTGCTCAGGAAGTAATTTAGGAGTTTTGTAACACCAGTACTGAAACTACAAACATACTTGGGTTTATAACTGGTTTTCCCCTTTGTTTGCTTTCATTTTTGATTTTTCAAATTTAGAGAAATTTATAGGAAAAGGATCTTCCATGTTTCTATTTTAGGGGGTGTATATTCTTGTATTCTCTTTTTCTGTCTCTGTCTCTGTCTCCATCTCCATCTCTCTGTCTGTGTCTTATCTCTGTCTCTCTCACACACACAACTGTACACCCTATATTGGTATACAGAAACTCTTAAACATATTTTCTGGATAATAGCATATATTCTAGATAATGGAGATAGAGCTGCGGTTTCTCTATACATCATATTTAATTCACCAATCCCATAATGTATACAAGTTAATTTAGTAAGAAATCTACTCTGAACCACATGCAGAAATCAGTCTCATCACTTTTAATCACACTATTTATGTCTTTTATTCAGGTGGTAGCTTGCCTAGTACCAAAGAAATGGATATTCTAGGGAAATAGGTTTAGGTTTTAGGCTATTCTTCTTTTTTTGTTTCTTTTAAGTTTGCTTTCAATAAAGATACTTTGTTTTCGGGGTGTTTGGGTGGCTCCAGTGGGTTAAAGCCTCTGCCTTTTGGCTCAGGTCATGATCCCCGGGTCCTAGGTTCGAGCCCCACGTGGGGCTCTCTGCTCAGCGGGGAGCCTGCTTCCCTTCCTCTCTCTGCCTGCCTCTCTGCCTACTTGTGATCTGTCTGTCAAATAAATAAATAAAATCTTTTAAAAAAAGATACTTTGTTTTCAATAAAAGGTACTTTATAGTTATTTTCATAAAGTTGTTTTTCCTTTAAATAAATGAAAGGAAAACTTTATTATATGTCCAACTATGACTTTCAAATAATCTTAGGGCCAGAATTTCTCCATTAAAATCTTATCATCAGTGTTATGAAGTAAGCAGTCTTGAAAGTTTAGAGCTCAAAAATAATATCCCAGACACTTTCAATATCTGGTCCAGCATCATCCCTCCACCTTCACATATAAAAAGCTGAGCAAACTGAAAAATTAACAATTCTTCTTAGTTCCACCAAAGAAGTAAGGCTAGAGGGCAAATAACTGCCCCCCCCAAATTGGAGACAGCACATGGATACAAAGGATCATAACTTATCAGAGCAGAAACCTCTATGGGAACCAGTACTAGGGTAGGTATACCTAAATTTTAATTGACAAATTGGCTTGAGACTCAGGGTGGATAAGTCTGAGGGGAGTAGGCCAGTCATGGTGTGGGAAACACACTTTTGTGTTTTATCTCCAGGAGCCATCTGGCAGGTGGAGGGGGAAAGTAATCATATGCAGTATACTAGAGCTTTCTGCTCCTCTTAAGAATACTTTCCCTCAACAGAAACTGTTTTATCAGAACCTAACCTATGGGGATTTTATCTGAACCAAACTGACCAGGGAAAAGAGAAATAACCAAAACTTTCCCCCTCTGTATAACCCCCACTAGCCATCCTATAAAACCTAACGGTATAGGAAAAACAAACAAACAAACAAACAAAACTGAGAGGCACTTGGTGAGGTTCATAGCACAGGAGCAAAGGCTCACTAAAGACTGGTTCAACTCTATAGAAGTCTTCCCCTTCCCACACAACTTACCACTATATTACCAAAGGTCTTTTTACCCAGGACAATATATTCACTTTTAAGCAAAAATATGTAAGATGTATTTAAAGACCAAATAAACAAACAAACAAAAAACACAGTTTGAAGAGACAAAGTATCAGTAGACCCAGACATTGCAGGGATGTTGGAATTATCAAACTGTGAATTTAAAAAACTATGACTAATATACTTAGCGCTCCAATGGAAAAGTAAACGTGTAAGAATGGAAGGGTAATGTAAGCAAGAGATGGAAGTCCTCAAAGCAACAAAAAAAAATGCTAGAAATTAAAAACACTAATGGAAACAAATGTCCTTGATTTGTTTCATTAATAGACTTGCTTCATTAATAGACTGTACACAGCTGATGAAAGAATCTCTAAGCTTGTGGATCTGTCATTAGGAAATTCCAATGCTGAAAAGTAAAGAGGAAAAAAAGATTGAAAGAAAGGAACAGAATATACAAGAACTGTGGGATGACTACAAAACATAATGGGATTAGCAGAGAAGAAGAGAAAAAGCAGCAGAAGAAAGATTTGAAAGCAATAATAACTGAGAATTTCCCCCAAATTAACACCAGATAGAAAACTACAGATCCAGGAAGCTCAGAGAATTCCAAGCAGAATAAATACCAAACAAACAAACAAACAAACAAAAATACTACACTTGGGTATATCATATTCAAGCTATAGGAAATCAAAGATTTTTAAAAGTTTTGAAAGAAGACGAGGAGGGGGGACACTTTACTGATATGGTAGCAAAGATAAAAATTATATCTGACTTATCTGCAGAAATGATGCAAGTAAAAAGAGAATGAAAAATATTTAAAGTGTTGAGACAAAAACAACAACACACCAGCCCAAAATTCTGTAAACTACAAAATCATCATTCAAAAGTGAAGGAGAGGGTCTCTTGGATGGCTCAGTCAGATAAGTGTCTGATTTTTGATCTGAGGTCATGATCTCAGGGTTGTGAGATAGAGCTTCACATCAGGGTCCACACTGGGCATGGAGCCTGCTTAAGAGTCTCACACACACTCTCTCTCTCTGTCTCCCACTGTCCCTCACCCCCAAATTTTAAAAAAAAAAGTGAAAGAGAAATAAAGACTTTCTCAGACCAACGAAAATCAAACCAGTAAATCTGCCTTGCAAAATGTTAAAAGAAATTCTTCAGAGAGAAAAAAATTATATAGGTCAGAAACCCAGATTTACATAAAGAAGGAAGAGCATCAGAGAAGGAGTACGTGAAGGTAAAACAAAAACATTTTTTCATATTCTTAAAGGATTGAACACATAACATTTCACAATAATAACAAAAATATGTTCACTGATTATATGCATTATTCTCAAGCTTACATGGAACATTCACTAAGATGGACCACATTCTGTCATATGCATACAAAACACCTTAATTACTCTAAAGAATAAATACACTTTATTCTAAAGAATAACACACTGAGGGCAGTGTATGCCCTCAGACCATAAAGGGCTTAAGCGAAAATTCAAAAGGCAGTTGGAAAATCCTAAGATACTTGGAGATTAAACAATACATTTCTAAATAATACATGGGAACCTCAAGTGATATTTTAAAATAGTTGGAGCTAAATGAAAATGAAAATACAACTTATGAAAATTTGTGGGATGCAGTGAAAGCAGTGCTTAGAAGAAAATTTATAAAATTTGGGGGTGCCTGGGTGGCTCAGTCAGTGAAGCAGCTGCCTTCAGCTCAGGTCATAATCCTGGAGTCTCAGGATCCAGCCCCGCATCCCGCTTCCTGCTCACTGTTGCTCCCTCTGCCCCTCCCCATGCTCACGCTCTCTCTCGCTCTCTCTCGCTCTCTCTCTCTGGCTCGTTCTCTCTCAAATCAATAAATAAAATCTTTAAAAAAGAGTGAGAATTTATAACATTGAATGCACATTTTAGAAAAGAATAAGAATCTAAAATCAATCTTCTAAGCTTCCACATTAGGAAACCTGAAAAAGGAGCAGATTAAGCCCAAAGTAAACAAAAGAAAATAAATAGCAAAAATTAGAGCAGATATCACTGAAATTTAAAACAATAGGAAAAATTCTAGGTGCCTGGGTGGCTCAGTCTTTAGGCGTCTGCCTTCAGCTCAGGTCATGATCCCAGTGTCCTGGGATTGAGCCCTGCATCGGGCTCCCCACTCTGCAGGAAGCCTGCTTCTCCCTCTCTCTCACTCACCCTGCTTGTGTTCCCTCTCTCGGTAAGTCTCTGTCAAATAAATACATAAAGTATTTTTTTTTTAAATAGCAAAAAATCAATAAAACCAAAGGCTGGTTCTTTTATAAGATTAATAACCTCAATAGACCTCTAGCTAGGCTAAGAAAAACACAAAGAAGATATAATCCACTAATATCAGAAATTTAAGAAAGGCCATCACTACAGATCCCATGGACCTGTGGAAAGATATTAAAGATAAGATAGTAAGATAATAAAGGAATACTGTGAACATCTCTTAGCTCACAAATTTGATAATCGAGAAGAAATAGACTATTTCCTTGAAAAACACAATCTACCAAAATATACACAAGAATTAGACAATCTGAATAGGAATATATCTATTAAATAAATTGAATCAATAATTAATAACCTCCCAAACCAAAAGGCACCAGACCTAAAATGGCTTCACTGGAGAATCTTACCAAACATTTAAGAAAGAAATTATACCAATTTTCTACAATCTCTTCCCAAAGATAGGAGCAGAGGGATAGTTCCCAAATCATTCTGTGAGGTCAGCATTTGCCTCATACCCAATCATTCTGTGAGGTCAGCATTTGCCTCATACCCAAATCAAAAACATTACAAGAAAAGAAAACCATAAACCAGTATCCCTGATAAGCACAGAAGAAAATCCTCAACAAAATATTACTAAATCAACTTAACAATGTCTAAAAAGAATTATACATCATGCAACCATGTGAGATTTATTCTAGGTATGCAAGGTTGGTTCATATTTGAAAATGAATGATCATAACCCATAAAATGAACAGGCTAAAGAAGAGAAATCATATGATCATAAAATAGGTGCAGGAAGAACATTTGACAGAATCCAATGTCCATCATAATTTACAGATAGAGGGAAACTTCCTCAACTTGATAAAAAAAAAATTGACTAAAAATCCACAGCCACTATTATACCAAATGGTGAGAAACCAGAAGCTTTCCCACTAAGACCAGGAATAAGACAAGGATGCCCTCTCACACTACTTCTTTTCAATATCATACTAGAAGTCCTAGCTAATACAATAAGAAAAGCAGAAACAAAGCATATGAAGAAATAAAAAATACAAAAACAAAGTATATAAAGAAATAAAACTTCCCTTGTTCACAAAACTTCCTTTGTTCACAAACAAAACTTCCCTTGTTCACTTCCCTTGTTCCCTTGTTCCCTTGGGTAGAAAATTAAAAGACTCAAGAAGAAAACTCCAAAGACAACAAATAAGCAAGTATAACAAGATTGCAGGATAAAAGGTTAATAATACAAAAGTCAGCTATTGTCTTCATATGCACCAACAATGAATAAATGGAATTTGAAATTGAAAATACATTACTATTCACATTAGTGCCCCTAAAAATAAAATACCTAAGTATAAATCTAATAAAATATGTACAAGATCTACACAAGGAAAACTGCAAAACTCTAGTGAAAGAAATCAATGCACAGTTCTTTCCAACTTGATCCATGGATTCAATACAACCTCAATCAAAACCTCAACAAGTTACTTTGTGGATGCCCACAAACTCATTCTGAGGTTTATATAAAGTGGCAAAAGACTTTGTAGTCTTTTGACTATAAAAAAATAGACATAAATTCAACTAAACCAGTAATTATGTTAAATGTGTTTGGTCTAAATTCAAAAGGCAAAGATTATCTTACTGGATTAAAAAAAGAGATCCAATTATTTGGCATCTATAAGAAACATAGAGCCAATGTAGTATCAAAGGAGAAAAATTAAATGAGAACTAACACTACCCAACTACAAGACTTCTATAAACCTACATATCCTGTGGTCATCACATCGATATAGAAGAGCCTTACAGCAATATGACTTTATTTATCCCTCCTCTGCCTTCAGTGCAAGATTTATATATATTTTTACTTCTACATTCTTACTTTTACTTCGACATTTATGTATATATTTTGTGTATATATTCTTACTTCTACATTTGCTTTAAAAAGCCAAAAGTCTTTTTTTTAGTTTAAAAAAGTCTCATATTTGCCCATATGCTTACATTCTCTGGTTCTCTCCATTTCTTTCTGGCAATCTGAATTTTCATGTGGAATTCTTTCCCTTCAGTCTAAAAAACTTCTTGCAGTGTTTTTTGTAGTATAAGTCTTATGGTGTTCTTTCAGCTTTTGTCTGAAAGTGTCTCAAATTGGCTTTTTAAAAAAATTTTCTAAGTAGAGGTATAATTGACATATAATCTTATATTAATTTTTAGGTGCACAATATAATGATTCCGTATTTGTATATATTACAAAATGATCACCGCAATAAATCTAGTAAGCGTCCAATATCATACACAGAAACTTTTTTTCTTATAATGATAAATTTTATGATCTACTCTCTTAGCAACTTTCAAATATATAATACAGTATCACTAACAATAGCACCATGCTACACATTACATTCCAATAACTTATTTATTTTATAACTGGAAGTTTGTAACTTCTGACCCCCTTCACCTGTCTTGTCAACGCCCCCATCCCTGCCTCTGGCAACCATCAGTTTGTTCTCTGTATCTGTAAGCTTGATTTTTAGATTCCATGTATAGATGAGCATGCAGTATTTGTCTTAGTCTGACTTACTTCACTTAGCATAATACCTTCAAGGTCCATCCATGTTGTCTCAAGTGGCAAAGAGTTTTATCTTTTCCTTTCTTTTTTTTTTTAAGATTTTTAAGTAATTTCTACATCCAACATGGGGCATGAACTTGCAATACCAAGAGATCAAGTGTCACAAGCTCCACCAACTGAGCCAGCCATGCACCCCAAGTCTTTTCTTCTTTGTGACTGAAAAATGTTTGATTGTATATATATACCACAATTTATCCATTCACTCTTAAATGGATACTTAATGTTGTTTCCCTATCTTGGCTATTATAAACAATGCTGCAGTGAACAGGAGGAGGGTGCATTTATCTTTTTGACTTACTGTTTTTACTTTTGTTGGATAAATACTCAGAAGAAGAATTGTTGGGTCATATGGTATTTCTATTTTCCTTTCTTCTTGAATCAGTTTTGGTAACTTGTATCTTTCTCCGGATTTGTCAGGGCGCCTAGGTGGCTCAGTTGGTTAAGCAACTGCCTCCGTCTCAGGTCATGATCCCAGGGTCCTGGTGTCAAGCCCCACATCAGCCTCCCTGAGTTTCTCTCTCCCTCTCTGCCTGACACTCCTCATGCTTGTGCGCTCTCTCTCTCTCTCTCTCCCTGTTAAATACATTAATAAAATATTTTTTAAAAAGTAGAATTTGTCTATTTTATCTAGTTTTCTAATTTTTTAGCTTGAAGTTGTTTACAATATTTCCTTTGTGTTATTTTAATTCCTCTAAATCTAAAGTGATGTTTCCTCTTTAATTCCTGATTTTGGTCATTTTCCTTTTCCTTTATCAGTCTAGCTAGAAACATCTATTTTATTGATCTCAAATAATTTTATTTCATTGGTTTTCTCTAATGTTTTTGTTTTCTATTTAATTATTTTCCACTTCAACCTTTTTTATTTCATACATTCTCCTTACTTTTGGTTTGATTTACTTCTCTTTTTTTAAGTTGTTAAGGTGGATGTTTTTATTGTCAATTTTAGATAATTCTTTTTTTCTAATATTTTTAAAGCTATACATTTCCATCTGTACACATCCTATCCTTTTAATATTGATATGCTGTGTTTTCATTTTTATATGCTTTAAGAGAAGTTATAAGTCCCCTTGTGTTTACTTTTTTGACTCCTGATTATTGTTTGCATAATATGTCTTTTGTCACCTTTTTACATTCAGCCTGTCTGTTTCATCCAAAGTATGTTCCTTAAAGATACCAAATAATTGGATCTCTTTTTTTAATCCAGTAAGATAATCTTTGCCTTTTGAATTTGGACCAAACACATTTAACATAATTACTGGTTTAGCTGAATTTATGTGTACCATTTTATTACTTGTTTTCTGTGTCATGTCTTTTGTTTTTCTGTTCATTCATTACTGCTTCTTTACTGCTTCTTTTATGCTAACCAAATATTGTTAGTGCACTATTTCAATTTCCCTGTTAATTTTTTAGCTATATTTTAGCTATATTTTAGAGGTTTTAGTTTTAGTGATTTCTCTGTGGATTATAATTATAATTATTATCTTCAATTTTTCACAATCTACTTCAGTTTAACATTGACTTAATTCCTATGGTATACAGCAGCTTTGAGCCAACAGACCTCTATATGCTATAAATTCAACAATATTTTGTTATATTTATTGCTCTTAATAATCTTAGTTTTTAAAAAATGAATGTATGTGTGTATATATATACACACACACAATCTTCTATACTTAAGCATTTATTTTGTTACACTTATTGCTCTTAATAATCTTAATTTTTTAAAAATGTATATATACATTTATATATATGCATGTGTGTGTGTGTATATATATATACACACACATATATATATATATATATATTTAACCCACTGAGCCTGGGTGGCTCAGTGGGTTAAAGCCTCTGCCTTCGGCTCAGGTCATGATCTCAGGTCCTGGGATAGAGCCCCACATCGGGCTCTCTGCTCAGCAGGGAGCCTGCTTCCTCCTCTCTCTCTGCCTGCCTCTGCCTGCTTGTGATCTCTGTCAAATAAATAAATAAAATCTTTTAAAAAATAAAAATGTATATATATAATATGTGCATATATTATATATATGTATACATACATATGTATACATACATACAATCTTCCTTACTTAGATATTTATTGACCATTTCCAGTGCCCTTTATTGCTTCCTACTGGTCCAAATCACAACCTTTTGTCATTTTCTTTCAACTTAAAGCATTAATATTTCATTAGTGGGGCTGAATTTTGTCTGTTTTTGTTTGTCTGAGAATGTCTTTATTTCATATTCACTTTGAAGAATAGTTTTACTAGATACTGAACTCTTGATTGACAGGTTTTTTTCCTGCACTTTTTTTTTTTTTTTTAAGTAGCCTCCATGCTCAGTGAAGGGCCCAGTGAGCCCATGCTCAATTCCTAATGAAGGAATTGAACTCACAACTCTGAGATCAAGACCTGAGCTCAGAGCAAGAGTCAGGTGCTCAACTGACTGAGCCACCCAGGTGCCCCTTTCTCTTTACTTTTGAAACGTCACTCCACTGCCTTTTGGCTTTTATTTTTCCTGATGAAAATGCTGTTGTTAATTGCATTATTGTTCCCCTGTACATGATGAGTCATTTTCTTGCTACTTCCAAGATTTTCCTTTTGTCTTTTGTTGTTAGCTATTTGATGATGGTGATGTCTCTAGGTGTAGTTCTCTTGTGCTTAGTCTACTTGGAATTTGTTGAGCTTCTACATCTATACACATGTTTTTTATTAACTTTGGGAGATTTTCAGACATTATATTTTTAAATATGTTTCTACCCCTTCATATCTTTCTCTTCTCCTCCTGGGACTTCCTTTATGCATATGTTAGTACTCTTGATGGTATCCTATAGGTGTTTGAGGCTCTGTTCATTTTTCTTTATTCCTTTTTTCCTTTAGTTGTTCAGAATCATTAATTAATCTCTGTTGATCTATATTCAGGTTCACTGATATTTTCTTTCACAAGCTCAAAAATACTGTTGAGCCTCTCTAGTCAACTTTTCATTTCAATTGTTGTAGGTTTCAATTCCAGATTTCAATTTTTAAATAAATTTTATCTCTTTATTGATATTCTTTATTAAGTTACACATTACATTTAAATTATTTGAACATATTTAAAATGGGTGTTTTGAAAACTTTGTAAATCCAACACCTGGATTCATTTACTCATTGTCTATTGCCTGCTTTTTTTTTTCTTCTGAATATGGTTATAGTTTCCCATTTCTTTGCATGTCTAATAAGTTTAGGTTGAAAAATGAAACATTTAGTTATACATTATGGCAACTTTGAATTCAGTTTTAGTTTCTTAAGGTGGTGGTGGTGGTTGTTGTTATTGTTGTTGTTTGGGTAATTTGCATGTACTTAAATTGGTGGAATCATTCTGCCCCATGTTTTGCAGCAAGTGATGTCTCTTAGTTTTTGTTTATTTGTTTTTAGCCTGTCTTCCTAGGAGTTTCTCTTTTGTCTGCATAGCTTAATAGTCACCCAGTGATTTAGGGGAGACATTATGTTCAAGCCAGTAAGGCTTCCACCTTCTGTTAAGTAATCTGTAGGTGGATTGAAGAAGGCATTCAAAATTGCTGCTGGTAATCAAGTCCCACTGTTTTCTTTCTTTCTTTTCTCTCTTTTCTTTTCTTTCTTTTTTTTTTTTTTTTTTTTTTGCCATACTCTCTGGAGTCTTCTCTGCAATTGCATACTTTCCCAATCGGCCATAGATATATGGAGAACTTACCTTAACCTTTCTGATTCTGTTCTAAGATCTCATAGTTAAATATTTAGCTTGTCTGCTACTCATATCAACTTGAACTGCAACCTCAAACTAGCACCACTGCATGTTTTTTCTGCTGATTCTGAAAACAATATACAATTTTTAGCAAAATTATGGGTTTTCTCCCTCCACTCCATATCAGATCTGTTCTGCCTCCTCTGACAATAAAGCAGCTGGTTTTTTATCTACCTCTATACTGGTAAAACTGAAGTTTTTCCCAAATGAAGTAAGTGAGGGAAAATGAGGGGAGGAGTGATAACAATCCCAGGCAGGAAGGCCTCAGACTTTCACCAGTCCTACCCAAAACCCTGGCTCTTTTTTTAAAGAGTAAATTCTTCTCTCAAGGAAGTGCAAATCAAAACTGTAATGAGATACTAACTCACAACACAAGAAACAAGTGTTGAAGAGGAGGTAGAAAAAGGAGAACCCTCTTGCACTGTTAATGGGAATACAAACTGGTACAGCCACTCTGGAAAACAGTATGGGGCTTCCTCAAAAAGTTAAAAATAGAACAATCCTATGATCTAGCAATTACACTACTAGGTGTTTACCCAAAGAATACAAAAATACAGATTCAAAGGGGTTCATGCACCCCATGTTTACAGTAGCATTATCAGCAACAGACAAACTATGGAGAGAGCCCAATGTCTATCAACTAATGAATGGATAAGGAAGATGTGAGATATAACTGAATATTAATTGAATATTGAATATTGATCATTGAATATTACCCAGCCATCAAAAATAATGAAATCTTGCCATTTGCAATGACATGGATGGGAGCTAAAGTGTATCATGCTAAGCAAAATAAATCAGAGAAAAATGCCATATGATTTTACTCATATGTGGAATTTAAGAAACAAAAGTTACCCTAAGATATATAATGAAGTAAAGCTCATAATATTACCATAACATTTTTTAAATGTCTTATGTTTTGAGATCAGTTTAGCACTTTAAAGGACTCACATATACTTTTAAAATATTTTTTAAAGTAATAATACTTTGGCTCTTCCCCTAAGTGGCCTGAGGTGACCTCAGAAAATGGTTTGCTATTTGCTTGACCCAGAAAAGCATACAAAATTATGCAAATCTAGAGGTTCAGATCTGTGTACTCACTTTAGGAACACATATGTAACTGTCCAGGCCAACAACGGTATGCATATCCAAAAAGCCACCAAGTATCTGAAAGATGTCACTTGGCAGAAACAGTAAATGCCATTCTGTCGCTATCATGGTGAAGTTGGTAGGTGTGCCCAGGCCAAACAGTGGGGCTGGACACAGGGTCAGTGGCCCAAGAAGAGTGCTGAATTTTTCCTGCACATGCTTAAAATTTCAGAGATTAATGCTGAACTTAAAGGTTTAGATGTTGATTCTCTGGTCATTGAGCACATCTGGTTGAACAAAGCCCCCATGATGCTGCACAGAATTTACAGGGCTCATGGTTGAATTAACCCATACATGAGCTCTCCTTGCCACACCAAGATGATCCTTACTGAAAAAGAGCTGATTGTTCCTAAACCAGAAGAGGAGGTTGCACAGAGGAAAACAATATCCCAAAAGAAACTGAGGAAACAAAAACTTATGGCCCAGGAGTAAATACTGCACAGAATAAATGCAAATAAAAATAAAAAGAGAATGTTGGTTATCTTTTATTATTAAACATATTTCAAGTATCCTCAAAAAGAAAATAATAATAATACTTTGTTAAAAACTTGTCCCATAAATTGATAGGAACTTTGGAATATATGTTAAACGGATATGTCTTCAAGTATACTAA
>RCUC01115049.1:0-11125 GCA_003697995.1 Taxidea taxus jeffersonii
GGGGGGGGGGGGCATGTTTTCACGGTGTTTAATGTCAGATCCTGTTGTGTTCTAGAAGTGCTTCCCATCAAATTGTGGCCAAGACTTGGTTTTAAACACAGAGGAGGACAGAAGGGATGAGAGGGGGGGTGAAAGAGCATCATTTTAGAGATTCTTCTCAATTTTTTTAAATTGGCATGGATTCTTCGAATTAATTTTTCCACAGATGGTAATGATAGGTTAGTTGGAAACCACCAGAAAGTACCGAGTTGTGTTCACTGAAAGCCTCAGGTCCACGGGCTATACGTGGAAATACCTGTCCAACAAAATTTTCAGAGCCACAGTCAGCACACTTGCTGCTAGGAAGACCTTGCCCTTTAGCCTTTGGGGCATGTTAATTGCAGATTTATTTCACTCTCTTGACATCCTCTTTCCACTTACAAAGTTTAAGAGACATTTCTTTTTTTCTCCTGGATGAAAATAACTGTAATTCTAGGCCAGGGAGGGAGTCTTGTTCCCCCTGGGTGCAAGTAGGAGTCTCAGGGAATTGTGGTGATCATACCAATTTATTGCCCCTTCTGCTGCTGCCTTTTAGGAGTGAGATTCTTCTCACTGATAAGGACTTGGAAGACTATCATTTGAGGCCGATGTCAGGTAATAGGACAGGATACTAGTCAGTAGAGTAAATACCAGCTCTCTTGGGGTCAGCCAACTTACTCTTTGCTACATTTGGTGGGGAAGGTTAGTGTTTTGCTTCTGCATGGAGACTCACTGCTCTCCCAAACTGATTTCAGGCTTGGCCAGGGAAGAGTGACCCTGCACGTGGATGGAAGGCCACTACGACAGCCCTCTGGCAGAAGTCCCAGCCACAGCCTCCTGGAGCGGTCAGCCGACTAGCTTCTCTCCTATGACAGGTAGGGCCGTTGGAGTCATCTCGACCCTGAACCAACATGACTGGCTGCTCTCAGATTCTCGAGTGCATGCAGACTATGTATTTTATTTTTAGATGTTCGAAGTGAAGGCGATCCTTTTTTTCCTTCATCCTTTAGGCTCTTATCTAATATAAATTCTTGTGCTGCCCACAGTGGTTTTATTGATATAATGTCTTTCCTTCCATATTCTGGGTGTGAGATGTCAACATCCAAAGTCAGGAAAAGGATCACAGCTCCTCTTCCCACGCCAGTGACTTGTTCACAGGCTTCCCAGCTGAAAACCCCCGTCACCAGGGCCAACCCACAGTGGGAATGTTCATTTCTAGTCCCGAGGTGGCTTCCTTTGTACCCTCTCTGACTGTACCCTTTTTACTCTCCCCACCAGAGCACTCTCCAAGACTTTTGTCACCCAAATAAAAATAACACCTAATGTTTCATGAGCGAGTATCATGTGCCATGCCTTGGGCTATGAATTTTACAGATGTTACCATATTTACTCTTCCCAACAGCCACATTAGCATCCTACTAGCATCTTACAGGTAGAAACTGAGGCAAAGAAGTAACTGGCTCAAAGTTACGCTATTTGTAATTGGCAAAAAAAAAAAAAAAAAAAGGGATGTAAATCCCAGTGTGTTGCATCTGCCTAAGAAGTGTGGTCTCTGCATTGTCCCTTTCGCTGCCCACTCCCTTCCCCTGACCATCCCTCCATACTTGTAAACCCAGCGTCGCCAAATCTTAGTGAATTCGCCCTTATTACAGCAAGGATCCAAACTCCTCTCCTCCTACCCCTGGTTTACCCTGACACGTCTGTCCTACATTAATGCTTACACTGACAGGAATTGTGGTAGGACCCACCTCAGCAAAAACAATGCCCTTACTTTTTCCAATGCCTGGCTGAGTGCCATGCCCACAACCTTGCCCGCTTTAATGGTCATACTGAAAGCCATTGTCGCTTGAGGCAGTTGGCCTTTCTAATGGACAGGGTTGCTGCTCTCCATGCTCTGTGAAGACTGTGAGTTTCCAGTGAATGTGAGGATCTTATTTAATTTCATAATGTAGTTTATACAAAAATGTGACATCCACGGAAAATCATCTCTCTTTTATGATTTAGAGAACAATGAAGCAAGATCTCTGCTAGGCCCAGGATCTGGGGTGGGGATAAAGGAATTGGCATCAGATTCTCCCAAGTCTTCAGAGTGCTTTTCCTGTTTTACCAAATACCTTCACATCTGTGACTTCCTATTATTCTCCCAGTGGTCCTACAAGGTGGGATGCACAGGTTTACTATTCACAGATTTTGTTGAAAATAATGCAGCCTCAGAGAGGTTAAGTGACTCGTCCAGGGTTGTAGAGCCTGGAACTCAGGACATCCAAGTACAGGATCTTCGACTACGGTGACCACAGTACAGGGCAGAAATGTGGGTTCATAAGCATGTTGTCATCTCCTGCCAGAAAGGTGAATTTTTAAAAGGACCATCAGCAAACTCCCAAAAAGCACAGCAGTTCTGTGGCCAGTGGTTAAAATGCAGAACAAATGAGTCCAAGGTCAAAAGCTCAAGCTCCATCAGTGCTGGCTGTCTTCCTAGCTCTGTTTCTTGGCAAGTTGCTTTTACCAAACTCAAGATTCCCTCCAGCTTCAACCAGGTGTCCCACAGATGTGTGCTCTCGGCCACAGGAGGGGACTGGGTGAGAGTGTGGGAATAAGCAGGCTTCAATCCATCACCAGGGCTGGGAAAACAACCATAGTGAATGTTCCACTAATGGTGCATGACACAGATCACCTGCATACGTGGAAGACAGTGTATCTCCCCCACCCCGCCACACACACACACACAGAGAAGTGTTTCATTGGATGAAAACATAAGATAGAGAAACAAGGGGTGCCTGGGTGGCTCAGTCAGTTAAGCGTCTGTCTTTGGTTCAGGTCATGATCCTGGGGTCCTGGGATCGAGTCCCGCATCAGGCTTCCTGCTCAGCAGGGAGCCTGCTTCTCTCTCTGCTTCTGCCCCCTATTCGTGCTTGCTCTCTCTCTAGAGGTCTCTTTCAAGTAAATAAATAAAGTCTTTAAAAAAAAGTAAGAGAAACAAGGGCAGATAAGAGAGAAAGATGGATGCTTGTAAAAAGATTTGCTCTTTTTTAATTGATGAATCAATTAACTGACTGAACAAATAATTGTTGGGAAGGGCCATTGGCGTGCCAGGCACAGGTTCTGGAGATGAAGCAGTAACATATGCAAAAGTTGTTCCTCGGGGCACCTGGGTGGCTCAGTGGGTCCTGGGATTGAGCCCCGCATCGGGCTCCCTGCTGAGCAGGGAGCCTGCTTCCCCCTCTCTCTCTGCCTACTTGTGATCTCTCTCTCTCTCTGCCAAATAAATAAAAAATCTAAAAAAAAAAAAGTTGTTCCTCGTGGTGTATGTTCTAGTGGAAGACAAAAGATAAACGGGAACAATGTACAGTCTCTCAGGTGGCAGAAAGTGAGAAGGGGAAAACATTGAGGCAGGCCAGGGGGCTAGGAAGTCTTGGGGAAAAGGGTGGAGTAAATAAGGTGATCAGAAAAGGCTTCATGGTGAGAGTGACATTTGCACAGAGACCTCAAGTGTATGAGGAGCAAAGTACACAGCTATCTGGGGAAGGAATCATCCCAGGCCATGGAAGGGCAAGGGTGAAGAAGAGCACATGCCCGGCATAGTCACGTAACCCCGAAGAGGGGGGGAATTTGAGAGGTGTGGGCAAGGCAGCACAGATGGCGTAGGGCTGTGAAGGCCTATAGGTTGGACTTTGGCACCTGCTGGGTGAAGATGGGAAAGCATCTGAGCCAGGCCTTGATTTAAAAAAAAAAAAAAAAAAATCACTTTGGCTGCTGTGTTGAGCATAGACTATAGGGGTCCAAGAGCAAAGCAGGGGGACTAGTTGGGAGGCTGGTACAATAGCTTGGTGGCTCAGCCAGTGTGAGGGCCTCAGAGGTGGAAGAGTTTGGAGAAGGTCCGTGTGCTTTGGAAGAGGGGTGTGGTGGTGGGCAGCAGCATCTGCCGCTGGGGTGGGTGGGGGCCCAAAGTAAGAGTCAAGGATGACTCCTTTGAGTTTCTACCTGTGAGCAGCTCCAGGGGTGGCAATGCCATTTACCAAGATGGAGAAGATTATAAGAAAGCATACCGGGGGAAAGAGGTCCAAAATTGGTGCTCTGAATGTGTTAAGTTTGACACGCCTGTTAGATCCAAGAAGAACTACCTAACCTGTTCCATGTATTAGTTGAGAGACCCAGGAGAGAGGTCTGGGCTGAAGAGGTTACTTGGGAAACTCTGTATTGAGTCCTGACACTTCTAGGACACTCTCCATTAGTGTAATGGGAATTACTCTAATCAAAAAGTTTTACAAGAACTCACCTGCTTCACAGAGCAGGATACCCTTGTGTATATGCACTACTGTAATGGTCCCATGCTGAGAGGTATCCTGTAAGCCCTCTCCCCTAGAGGTTTGTGCGGTATGACATCTTCCTTGCCCATTTCAGAGGGATTAAATGCCTCTCTCCCTCCCCTACCTTACCATATCCCCAGGAGGCCACCAGTGTGGTTGCCAGCAGAGAATAGCTCAGTTGATGAGAAAAGCCTTCACTCTGGAATAGAAACATCTCTGAGACAGCTTGACTCCAGGGAACCTCAGAAGAGTAGGGGACACTGATACGGGAGGGTGCGCAGGGAGGACTTAGCCAGGCTCCACCTTCCTCTGGAAGTGGGACCACCCAGGGAACACCCACTCTGAGAGGAGGACAATAAATTGTCTAAACCTGGGGCGGGGGAGGCAGAGGGAGAGGCAGGCAATCTCTCTCAGGCTTTATACTGCTGCAAACGGCAGATGCCTAATTAAAGCATTTGCAATTAGTTTGGCTTGTTCTGTGATTCTTTTCTGCAAACAAATAAGATGGGAGAATATATTCGCCTTTGGCAATCTAGTTCTAAAAAACTTCTCCAATGATCATGCTTTTGTCCTGTTCAGAAAAGAGCTGAACCGCTATGCACACATAGTAAAATATCTGCCTTACCTCCTTGTTCAAAACAGTATTTTGCCTTCTATTTCCTATGGGAGTGCAATTACCCATTTGCTTTTAAAGCATGAGTATTTATTTTGAATTTAATACAAGTTCTTAATTTGGGTGGCTTATTTTTATTCAATGAAGATAACAGTCTTGTAATTCTTGCTATCCTTCTGATTCAACATACTGAGAAATGTTATCCGCCTACTCAAGATGCAAATGCTATATTTTTTTAATGATGGGAAAAAGCATTCACTAGACTTGGAAAGAACTTGAGGGCTGTGTGTTTGTGTATGTGTGTCGCTGTGTGTGTAAATACAGAGTTGCACTTATTGCCACTTAATAAGAACCACTCACTTGAAGCCACTGTTGTGGGGGGGGAGATGACCCGTCCACTCTAAGTGGAGAAATGGGAAATCTGTGGGCCCGTTTCTTTCATGCATCTATTCAACATTTACTTGGGTTTCTACTCCAGTTCTTAGGAATTTTTAACCTATTGAAATGTAGATGTTTTATCCAATAAGTATATTCTGCAGATGGCTCCTGAGACAATGATTCTTGGGTGGCTGCTGGAATTTGCATATGTGCTTCATATGCATTCTTGAAGACTGTGGCCCATCTCTACAGGGTGATGGCTTGCAACACACAACACTTCGGGAAGACTGTCACCACACAAAAACCACACACACAGGAGCTAGAGCGCTTGCTTTCTATCAAGCTGAAAAAAGACCTAACACAGAAATGAAGTTTTAAACCTGATACTCCATTCTTCTCTGCTTTTGGATTGGTTTGCAAGTGCCTCATTTAAGAATATCATAAAACCAGAATCATAGTACAGAGTGGGGGTTACTCAAGAGTCAAATAAAAGTCACCATATAAGCAAGCATGGGTAAACCAATTTCAAATAGTGCAATTATCTTTTAACAGATAGTTTAAGTTAATAGGTAGAGACACCGTTCTGCCACAGTATTTAAGGTTAGGTTAATAATTAACTTTGGGGCCTGGAGTAGTTTAATCAAAGCTTACTATAAATCATAAAACTCCATAAACCTAAGCAGGGTATTAAAAAAACACACACGAAATGCTTGCAGTCTTGGCCTGTCATAGCCATTTGGATAAGGTGCAAAAATATGATATTTTCATTCAGAATTGAACCCAGGCGTCTTTACTCTGCGTGAAAAAGACTAACTAAAGGATGCATGTGTCTAGAACCAGCAGTCTTTCCCCTGCCATCAGAGTGGACTTGACGCCGGAGATGTATGTCTGAAGGAAGACCGACAATTACCAGTTACCAGGATTAGAAAAAGACAAGGCAGAGACACTCGACCTTCCTACCCCGGAAAGACTTAAAAACCAGCGCTGGGGGGCATTACATAGCTTTCTTGAGACCTGCTGGCAAAACACTGCAACTGGGTTAAACATCTTTTCAGATTTGAGTCAGAGAAAGTTGTGCATACAAGCGTAAGCGTCTGAGTGTGTGTGTGTGTGTGTGTGTGTGCTTTTGCCTGTGTTTTAAACCTTTCAGGGATCACAGTCAGTAAGTAGCAACTTGATTTCCATCTGGTGTAAGTAGAGAGTGATCCCACCGTGGCCATGACTGGCCACTGCATTTTCAAAGCAGCCACCTTGCTCCCAAGGACCTACTCCAAAGGCCACTGGGGCTGCGGGCTGGAAGCAGGCGGGAGGCCGCTGCTGGAAGTTCTTTCCTTGGCTGTGAAGACAGCACTTCCTCCCCCGCTCCAGGAACACCTGGCTCCCTGTTCCGTTCCTCCCTGGAAACCCGCGGCCTGGAAAAATGCGCGTGGCACGGGCAGGGTAGGGGGGAGGCTGGGGATGTTGCCATTGGAATTGGTACCTAGTCCCGGCCCGTGTCCACACACCCGTGCGCCAGCCGCTGTCCAGTGGCCGCACCAGAATCCCGAATCCTGCCCCTGAACTTCCCTTCCCGCCCGCCGCCTCGCCACTGCTTTCTCGACTGGACCAGCAAATGCAGCGCTGAGACCCCAACCCAGCTGACTGCTGGATGGGGAAGCCACTGGCTGTGGACCAGCACCTAACTCCACGCATCCTGGGCGGCCCACCCACTTCCCTCCGGATTCGGTTTCCCGTTCGCTGCACAGGCATAGCCCCAGTCCTGTCGTGCCCGCCGCCCCTGGCTTTCAGAGAAACTTTACAGAAGCGCCGGGTCGAGTGACCCCGTGCTGGAAAAGGAGGCGGCTCTGGGCGGAGGGGTGGCTAGGAGGCAAGGGAACGGGAAAGACGGCGGAATCCCGTTTCCTTTCCCGAAACGCGCAAGTTCGGGGCTGCTCCCTGGCTCCCCCTGTACGGCTCGGGTCGCGGAAAGAGGGAGCCGACCTCAGGATCCTGCTTTGCAGCATATACCACAGTGGGGAGCTGAGAAAAAAAGCAGAGAATCTGGAGCACAGACACTTGCCACCCCAGCGGGGTCGTACAGGGAGGGTGGGCACTGTCGGGCTAGGTCCCCAGGGCCCCACTGCCCTCCAGAAAGCTCTCTAGGACCCAGCGAGTAGTTCGGACATCCAGACCCCGTAGCCCGGACAGAGCTCTCGTCCGGGTAGCAAGCACTGGGTCATCTTTTGCAAGTCTTTCCACCCTTCCCCCTCCGGGACAACTCCTTTCAGAGGGACCTCGTAGATTTCCAGGGAGAGCGGAGCGAGGCGGGCTCTGTGCTGGAGGGGGACGCAGCCGCGACAGATGCTGTCCTCGCCAGCCAGAAGGGAGCTGCAGCGGGGGATAGAGGACCCAGGGCGGGGGGCGCCGCGCCACTCCGGGAGGAGACCATTCCTGGGCACTCGTTCGAGCAAACAAAGCCCGGAACCCCTGGTGCCAGTGGCCGCGAAAGCCGGGATGTCACCAAGTGGCAGGGCGCACGGGTACCAGGGCCATTACAAGTTTCCCGCACTCCACAGAGCCCAGCCCAGACCCTGAGCGGACAACAAAAGATTCTCTTCGCTTTCCCACCGTGTCTGCGGAACCCCTTCTCTCACCACAGAACCCAAACCTGGTGCTGGGCGAAAACAGCGCTCTTCTACCCAACGTCCTCCAGCCCTCGAGGGCAGAACCCTTTCCCCAGCCTGTGCACCAGGACTCGGCGCTTCTGAGGATCCTATCCTCTCGGGGCCTCTCTGCTCTCTGCTGGCCCGAAAGTGAGGACGAGCCCCGGGTCCTGCACACACATTCCCCAGTCAAGCAGCAGCACCGCGCGGTCGCGGTCCCGGGCGGCGCCGGGCGTGTGCGCAGCGCGGGTGGGGAAGCTCGCAACACGGAGCCCCGCGGTCTCCCGGGCACAGGGCGGAGAGGAGCGGCGGGCTGGGCTCACCACTGCTCCCCAAGGGCCGGACAGCGCTCGGGAGGCAGACACCAGACAAAATAAAACGCAGCTACCACAAAGCCGGCAGCGAGTGCCGGCCGCGGCCCCGGGACCCGAAGGCTGGAGCCGAGCCGCCGGGGAGGTGGGGCGCGCCGGGGCGCCCCTGCCGTACCTTTTCGGTGCATCGACGTGCAGGCGGCCAGGGCTCGGAGCGGGCTGGTACAGCGTGTATCCCATTTAGTAATCCATTATCGAGATCTCTCCGGGCCGCAAGCTGCGCTCTCTCCTTTGCAAGCCTTTGTCATTCCTACATGTGTGCTTGTCTCTTTGGGGGTAACAGTCGCGGCGACTACTTTCTGGGAAGCCAACGCGCCGGGATCATCTCCAATGACGGGCGCAGAAGGGGAGATGAAAAAAGAAAGAAAGAAAGAAAAAAACAACAAGGAAGGAGTCAATGCTCAAGAAACTCTTCTCCAAATCCAAATTCCACTTGGATTCCACTCCGGTGAGTCCCTTCGGTGATGTCTGCGCGGATTAACAAGTCTTTTCAGGGTGGGGGGCGGGGTGGGGGCTGGGGCAGGGGTCGCGCTGTGGCCCCGCTCTGCGACCGCGAGCGCCGCTGCCGCGGGCGTGGCGATGCTGGCCGCTGCCGCCGCTCCTAAGCGGGCATCGCGGGCGGTCGGCCCCGGGGAGAAGCGCCGCTGCTGTGTCCCGAGCGACAGGGCAGCTGAGTGCTCGGGGAGCGGAGTTGGCTGCAGCCTCGCCGGGTGCCGCTCGCTACTCCTCTGTCACCGGAGAGGCCGCGGCTCCCGGGCGGAGCCAAGTCCCGGACTGGATTGCGCAGAGCGGACTCTCCTCCTGCAACCCCGCCTCCTTTGGCTGGCGTCTCCTCCGACCCAGAGGAGGGCTGTGGTGTTTGTGTGTGAATGTGAGCGAGCGTGGCGGAGAGAGGGAGAGCCTACGCAGTGTGGCTGCAGGTGGAGCCTTGCACCGACTGGCCCGCGAGGCTCCTTACACCACGACTCCCGGCCCACGCCACGCTCTGGGTGGAGGTCCGGTGGGGTTGGCTCCGGCTGGATCGCAGCCCCAGCTCCCCCCCACCCCCGCATCTGCTCGAGCCAGTGGGGGGTGGGGGGTTGGAAATCCCGGACAGCATCGCTGAGCCCTGCCAAATGAGAAAAATAAATAAAAATAGACGTAGTGCAGGAGCGAGTTACAAGAAAGGATCTGTTCATCGATTTTCTTAAATGGAAAAGTTTTAAAGGAGTAGGTTAAGTGAACGATGGGCCTTTCTAATTCTGATTACTGTATCAAGAGGTAGATCCCAGAAGTGATGGACGCTCGATGCACCCAGATGAATTGGATAAAAGCCGGTGCGTGCGGTTAAAAACACTTCGAGGAGATGAGCACGGTTACTAGTTAACGCACAAAGAACATGTTAAAGCATTTCAAGCAAGCGCGGAAACTGTAGTACAAAGAACGGGGTTAACAACAGCCACAGTCTGTTGTCAGACTTGGGACGTGTGCGGACCGTCCTCAGAAATAGGTAAACTTCAGCAGTAGGACGCAGACAGCCCCAGTGAGGATCCAGCAGCTTCGCGGGACAAGTACATCGCAACTTCTCACATGGCGCAATTGTTACGACCGCGCGGAGCAGGGCGGGCACAGCCTTCCTCCGCCGCGTGAACTTGCAGTCGCCCAAACGCCCTGCAGTTCCGGGCGGGTGCCGCCGCGTCCGGTCTCACCGTGTGTCCCCCCGCCCCGCGCCGACCCCCCGCCACACCTGTACGCCCCGCTCCCCCGCGGGCTTCGAAGACGGTGCGGGCCGGAGCCACAGCCTTTACAGAAAGTAACGCCGGGCGGCCGAGCAGGGCTCGAAGCCGTGTTTTACCAGTCGTGGGGGCGGCCGGCCGAGAGAAGCATGGGGAAGAGGATCAGGGTCTCAGATGCCCTTAGGCTGAGGGCCAGCAAGGTGGATGCATTAGAAACTGTACCTGTTCCCTAATTGCCGGAGCCCACGTTCTCTTTTCTGCGGGGGAGCCCAAGTGACGTACAGACATCTGCTCGCGAGGAATCACGAAGAATAAGTGCACATGCGACAACACCCTGGATCTACCATATACATATATATGAATATATATATATTTTCCACAAACCACCTGGAAAGGGTGGCGAGAACGGTGAGAGAAGTCAGTCTCTCCGCTGTTCGCCAGAGCTGCCAGCAGGGGCCGCTATCCCCACCTTTCCCAAGCAAAAGCCGCAGATCCTGGGTGGCGGGGGGGCGCGGCCCTGGGTGCGCGCGCAGCCCCCGCAGCTCGCGAGCGGGCTCCGGGAGCGCGCACAGGGCCTGGGGGGCCGGCGGGCTCTGCAGCGCGTTCCGGTGGTACGGGTGGGGGCCAGCCCCGCGAGGTCTTTCTGGGATCCGGGCCGGATTGGGGGTAGTGCCCTCGCGGCCGGGGCCAGCTTGATCCTCAGCTACGCTATTTAACGCCCGGATTTTGGCTGGTGACTGCAGGGCCGAAGCGAACCGGGTTCTGGAGCCAGTCCGTGCGCCCCCGGCGCGCGCCTCAGTCCCAAGGTCGAGACCAAGAGGCCCTGGGCGGGGCGTGTGGGTGGGGGAGAGGTTCTCGCCCAGCACCTCCACCCCGCCCGATCATTGAGGCCCCTTCTTCGCGCTCTGCCGCGGCTTTACATGCTAATTGTGTCTGGGAAAAGTTCTTTAATTGGCAGAATTAGGCAGAGCAAACGAATTGTTTCACAGGCTGAACCAAATTAATTCCGGGTTTAGCTTCTTTCCTTGGAGAAACAAACAATTAAGCTGTCTTGTTTGCTTTATGGATATATTGGAAATGC
>RCUC01115050.1:0-14760 GCA_003697995.1 Taxidea taxus jeffersonii
CCCCCCAAATAGTACAAAAACCATTTATAAGATCATCGGAAATGATGCTCACTTTATGTGTAGTTAATGAAATTGTTTCTGTGAGTGTGTATGTATGTACATGTACTCCTGCCCATGCATGAGGGTGAGGCAGTGAGGGAGCCCACCCGCCATGGCCCACTTTGTGTAACGACCTAAGGAATTTGCATGAGGATTTCCAGGTGAAGGAGAGAAAGCTTCAGCTCCTGGCTTTCGTAGCTTACCCTCCTCATTGTCAGTCTCCCATACTTCCCTGTTGCTGGTGTAACGGTAACAAGGTCACCAAAATGGTGGTCCCGGCAGGACTCCAGAGCAAGAACCCTAACTCCAGGGTATCCTCACTACTCCATCAAGCTCTCTTTCTGCCTGGGATCCTTACCATACCATCCTTTAGCTGTGGTTGCCCTAATTCTCCACCTTCCATTCTTGTAAGTCTCCCAGAATCCTCCTTCTACCATGTTTCTGTCTCTCCCGGTGATCACCTTCAATCAACAACCCGCTGATACTCTGTAGAGATAAAGGGGAGCCAAGAGTGGGACAAGGAAGGGATTTTATACAAGGAAAGGAGGTCTCTTTTGCTCTTTGGCTTCCTTTGGAACCCTTGATGTCATAGCATCCCGAAATGGTCCTTGTTGGCATGCAGATATAGCTTGTAAGTGCAACCAGCAGGTTGACCAGAAGACTCCATGGGACATAATGGCAGGCAACTGTTTTCTCTCTCTCCCTGTCCTTCTCAAAGGAGCTCAGCAGTAGAAGTTCTTCCACTGTCCTTGGATGAGAATGCAGGAGGTCCCATGACTCTTCTGATCACTCTCAAGGAATGGGAATACCTAGGACCCCTGGAAGTTATCTACACAGTCTCAATTCAGTTATTTTAACTGCCCAGTCTACATAGTCATCAAAATTTCTGACTTTGCTTTAGAGTTACACCTGTTCCCCCCTCCACGGTGGAGTCCCCTGCAAGTGAGAAGAGCCAGGCTTCCTCTTTGCTCTCCTCTCACACATCCTCCCTTGCATTGCTGACCAGGGTTTCTGACTTCTCTGGGTTGAGAAACAGGGAGGAGGAAAAGGCAGGGAAGCTCTTACTCAACAAATTTTGTAATAAGATGTCTTCTCAGGGTGGACCTGGAAGGTCTGTAGAGCTGACTCCTCTCATGGACTTTTTGTGGGTTCTCCTGAGACCTTACTGCAAATATTGACGAATATTTCCCATGACGCATGATGCATTTTCCTTTAGCTAGCTGTCCCTGCCTTAGCTCTGTTTTTCTTAGTGGTCCCCTTTATATAGACCTTTCCCTTTCTCTTTCCCTTTCTTTCCCATTCTCTTTCCTTCCCCTTTCCTTTCCTTCTTTCCTTCCTTCCTTCAGAGAGAGTGGAAGCTTGTGAGGGGCAGGGGGAGAGGGAAAGAGAATCTCAAGTCAACTCCATGCACAGCACAGAGCCCAACATGGGGCTCAATCTTATGACCCTGAGACCATGACCTAAACTGAAATCAAGAGTCAGACACAACCAAATGAGTCATCCCGGCACCCCTATACAGACTTTGTGGTTGGGATTCTGTCACCTTCCCATGGAGTCCTCTTAGGTAGGATTTAAAATAGATCTGGGGACGCCTGGGTGGCTCAGTTGGTTAAGCAGCTGCCTTCAGCTCAGGTCATGATCCCAGCGTCCTGGGATCGAGTCCCACATCGGGCTCCTTGCTCGGCGGGGAGCCTGCTTCTCCCTCTGCCTTTGCCACTCTGTCTGCCTGTGCTCGCTCTCTCTCTCTAACAAAAAAAAAAAAAAAAATTTAAAATAGATCTGGGGCGCCTGGGTCACTCAGCCCGTTGTGCATCGACTCTTAATCTCAGCTCAGGTCTTGATCTCAAGGTCATGAATTCAAGCCTCGCATTGGACGCCATGCAGGGCATGAAGTCTACTTAAAAAAATAAATAAACATAAAATAAAGTAGATCCAGACTGACCCTCTCTGCAACATGCCTTGTCTCACAGAAGAAGCACTCACAGATCATCTACCCAGATGGTCTCTGGGGGAACAGTGCCCAACAGACACCTCTCCTACCATTAAAGCATCGAACCTTTCAGATTTCTCAGGCAGGAATTAGACCCAGTGCCCTGTGTCCAGTGATTGTAAGGAGATCAAATCCAGCCCTCTGGGGATCGCACTGAAGCTCCTTTCTCTTCACCTGAGGGAGAGTGCCCTGCCCCTTCCCTGGGCAGGGGGAAACGCAGACACAGCTTTCTGTAAGGAAATTCCCTTTGTAGCTCCATTTTCTCACAACTATGCTGTCCTCACCGTGCATCTGGGATTCAAGAATCACGTAGTGAGTTTTTGCCTTTCAGCTTTGAAATTTTCCTGTGAGAGTCTCTTCAAAATACACCATTCACTATTTTCACGTCTTAGCTGAAAAGGAGACAAGAACCACCCTATTTTAATATCCAGTTACACAAGCTTGGTCTTAATGCTGTTATCACATTGGTTGAACACTCACTCTACGCTAGACCTTTTTCTTGTTATCTCTCAATCCTTGCAAGGACCTCCTTTTAGGAAGAAGGAAATTGATACGTGATAGGACATAATCCAAAAGTATTCAGATAAAATATTAGGACAGGGATTGGAAACAATTCTTTGAAATGGCTTATAATTTCAGTTTGATGGCCTCTTTAGTCAAAGAGTCATTTAAAGGAAAATAACTTTCAAGTGGATAGATTACAAAAGAATTCTTTTACTATCAATTACCTAGTGTTACTATTTGCTTTTTTTGGTCAGAAAGATAACCCTGAATGTGTTCCAACTTTTAGAACATAGTGAGGTTTGTATGGTGACCTAATATATGGGCGGTTTTAGTAACTGTTCTGTGAATATTTGAAGACAAATGTGTTTGCTTTTTTATGGTTGGGTGCAAAGTTCTGTGGCTTTCTCTAAGTTTGGACTTCCCTGGCTCCTAGGTCATGGTCTTACACATGGGAGAGCCCACCAGCTGAAACAAAGACTTCTAGGAGGTGCTTATGACCAAACTAGCAAATCATCATTGAAAATGTTTGCATACCTGGCGCCTGGGTGGCTCAGTGGGTTAAAGCCTCTGCCTTCGGCTCAGGTCATGATCTCGGGGTCCTGGGATCGAGCTCCGCATCAGGCTCTCTGCTCAGCAGGGAGCCTGCTTCCCCCCACCCCCTGGCCTCTGCCTGCCTCTCTACCTACTTGTGATCTCTGTCTGTCAAATAAAATCTTAAAAAGAAAAAAAGAAAGAAAATGTTTGCATACCTGAAACTCAACTACATTTTTGTTACTGCATTCTCAGCCAAACAGGAAGTCTTTTCTAGATCCCTAAGATCTGGTTGGGGTGTTTTCCCCCCACTTCTAATACCACTTTGTATACAAGGCAGGACCTGTAGGTTCTTGGCCTATCTCTGCCACCAACTTGCCTCCCTTGAAGTATAAGGGTCAAGACAGTTGTTCTCAGGGTCTGTTCTGCTTCTGGAAGTCTGAGGCTTTGCAAGGTGAGCTTCTGGCTTTCCCGCCTGCAGGTCACAGGCAGTTCATGAAGGAGGGCGTTTCCACTGAAAGTGAGCGTTTCTTGAAGGAAGCGTTGTACACCAGGAAATGCTGTACACTGGTCCCTGGGAATTACAAAATCATTTTTTTTATTAAAATTTTTTTAAAAAGATTATTTATTTATTTATTTGACAGGGAGAGAGAGAAAGAACACAAGCAGGGGGAGCTGCAGGCAGAGGGAGAAAGAGAAGCAGGCTCCCCGCTGAGCTGATCCCAAGATCCCAGAATCATGACCGGAGCCGAAAGCAGACGCCCAACTGACTGAGCCTCCCGGGTGCTCCCAAAATCATTATTTTTAAAACACTGGAACTGCTGGTCTATAATCAGTTGTAAAAAAAAAAAAATTAAAACCAAAGAACAAAAAACAAAGGTAACCCTTTCCTTGGTAAGTGATATGAACTAGACTGAGTTCAAGGACGGACGAGGTCAGGGTAGACCTGGGAGGGTAGGCACAAGGCTGGCTTGTGTTCTCTTTGTCTGGAACAGCTCCACCCGGGCTGGGGATGTGTGTACTCCCAGAAGGTGATGCAAACACTTGCTTTGTCACTCACTGTGGCCCTTTCTCCCGACGCCCTTGACCGTGGGGTATGCAAATCTCTCTGAGAGAAGGAGCAGAGGGAACATAAGTAACCTCCTGAGGGGATACTTGGTTTATTTTCTGTAATTTAAATGCACTACTGAGTCAGTACTTCATCATTTCATTCATTTCCCATCTGTGGACCCTTCAGTACCTGTCAGGTTGTGCTGTCTTCTGTGGGGCAAGGCTGGATAAGAGACAAGAAGGGCTAGTGGATATTTGTCACTTATTATCCCACCTACAGTGAGACATGAGCTAACCACATCCTAAATACAGATAAATGGGTGTGGTAAGAGAGGAAATGTGGTAGGAAAACGTCCCTCTAAATTTCCAGATCAAAATGTGCTTCCTGGGGGAAGGAGTCGTGGTCTCCCAATTCAGCCGTCAGAAAATGCTGCCTTGACCTCATCAGAGCGCTGGGCCTCCCTCCAGCTTCCTCACAGGCTGCATCGGGGAATGAGTCTGGAGGGTGAGCAACAGCCCTGACCCTCAAACTCTGAATTCTAGGAAAGAGGTTGCTTGCAGGAATGAGCTCAGCCTAATCACTTGAAATTAGGGCTGCAGAGGAAAACGCCCAATCTCTGTTTATGAATGTACAAAACAGTTTGCTAGACACAGCTATTACTCAAGCAGGAGACTGTTCACAGATGGTGGCTTGGGCTGGGGTGGGGGGGTGCTGCAGAGGCTAGGACCATGGGCCATTAATCACGGGCTGCTCCGTGCAAGCCAGCATCCCAGGCAGTGGTGGAGCTTATTGGCGGGGCTGGATGGTGAATCCGTCTTGCAGGTAATTAGAGAAATGCTCACAGCCACAGAAATCACCGAAAGTCCATGGCAGGGGCTGGCAGTAGTTTCGGGCCAAACCCACTTGGCTTCACGTTCCCCTCTTCTCCTCTCCCACACCTTCCTAAATATAGAACTCTTCCAGCCCATTGCCAATGGATGCCTGCAGTCAGGGAATAAAAATGTCCTTGTTGGCTGGAGCCCAAGCACCTAAGGAATGCCTGTGTAGATTAAAGGTTATCTCTTTGTCCCTGTGTAGATGTGGAGATATGAGAGAAATGGAGAATTGGGGGTGTGTTGGTGTACGTACATGTGTGTACGAGGTATACAACCCAAGGCAGCAAGTACATTTCCTCTCCCTCTTCCCAGCCACCTCCTCCTTACCCTTCGTGCCCCAGCTCAGCTTGTGCCTACCTCTGAGCAGCCTGCTCTGACCTTCCAGGCTCAATGGGTGAGGTCCCCTGGCTAAGCACGCCGACAGCTGCCTGTGCTCCCCCCACCACCACCACGGTACTCCCCACACTGAACAAGAGTGTGGACTTGTCCTGTGCCACTCCCAGCAGAATACATGGCAATCGACAGGTCATATAAACAGTGTTGGTGATGTTCTCTGAGATTAGAGCTGGAAGAGGGCCTTTGAAGCCAAGGAGAAAGGGTTCCAGCTGGCCCCGAGGGATAAGCCCACACCTCTTAAATCAGAGACTCAAGGTGGGACCTGACAATCTGGGTCTCAGTAAACCCTTCAGATGATTATGGGACACATCCAGTTTTGAGAACTACTGACCTACCACTTTGCGACTGTGGTAACATTATCATTGACATCTGTGAGCTCTCACACAGATTTGGCCCTACCTTTCAATCTGGGACCAGGCATGATGAATACAATTTGTTTATGTGCTACTTTCCATTGATGGGCAGTGGCTGTCTGGAGGTCTTCTGTGAAGGATTCTGAGGCTATGGCTGTGCCTGGGGTGACGAGTTGTTGTAATTGATTAGTGATGTCTGTGGCAGGTGCGGAGGAAGGAGTATTCATGCCCTTGTATCTAGCATCTCTGATCTGGAGCCATTTCTGAATTTATGTAGCACATGATGAAGGTAGTGCTTAGGGCCGGTGGTTTGCCTATGGGCTGTATTCTGACCTTCATGCTCTAGTATTCCAGGACCTAGCCTCCTTCCTTATTGTGGGTGTCCTGCCCCTTGACACTAGTGTCTCTGTGATTGGGCCTTCAGTACCACCCACTGGACCTCCTCCATACTGCCCAGCACCCCTCTTGGTCTTGGTTGATGGCCTGCCCTGTCACTGTTTGCTCAGACCCCTCATTCTGAGTTGGGACCTTTTTTTCTAGCTGTCCTCCAGTCTTCCTGTGGCTGCATCAGACCGTTTCGGTTTTGCCCTGGGACGCACACAATTCTTGTATGCCCTGAGAAAAACAGATTTTTCCCCTTTGCTCCCATTTGCAAACTCTTCTCTCAGTTTCAGCCAGCTGAGATCCGAAAACTGAGTCCTGGCAGTCTCTGCATGCAGATCCACATATCCAAGGATGAGATTCCAGGTGGTGGCACTAGGACAGACTGAGGCTCAGAGGTCAGAATGTAAAAATAGGATCGGGTTCCATGAGGAGACCGTTCTGGCTGGGTTAAGAACCCATGCCAAGGCACACTGGATTGAAATACTGCCAAACAGGTGGGAAGATCAGATTGCGGAAGGTCTTAACCCCCCAGCTCTGGAGCTGGGCTCAGGATTGCGTGAGCTAGTAACACTTCCGCGAGGTGTTGCAAGCGTTCTGACCGCAATGTTGTGGGGTGTGGGGGGCTGTTTGCCATGGCACTGTGGTGGGAGTGCAAGGAAGCTGACCTATGAAAACACTGCTGGAGACACTCCTGATGGGGAGTCCCCTGAGGGGGACGGCTGACTTCATGTAGGGGGAAAGGGACAGAGAAGAGCCAAAGGTGACCATGCTTTAAAGCTTTGTGACTATGTGACTAGAATAACAATGTTCCCAGTCCTGACATATGGGGAAAGTCCAAAGTGCAGAGTGAGTTTGAGGCGAAAGTATGACACCCCAGCGGGGATGCTGGGTAGGCAGATGCTGAGCTGGAGCTGAAGGTAGGGTACAGGTAGGGGTGAACAGGAATGTGGGTGTTCCCCATCCCTGGAGACTGGTGAAAAGAGGAGAGTAGAAAAGGAACTTTGGACTCTGAGGCATGATCCTCGGAGAATGCCTGTCTTGGGGTGGAGCGGGGGAGAGCCAGGGAAGGAATAGCCTATGAGCAAAGCAAGCAGGAGATAGCAGGGGCAGTCACCGGTGGACAAGGGAGCACCAAGGGACAAGTGGCAGGTTGCCAAGTGTTCATGCTGCGGAGAGCACAGGGAATGAGCAGACCTGATGAGCATTCCTGGGGACCTTATGGACAAAACCCAGAGTCGAGAGGACAGAGGACATTTAGGGTCAGAATAGCTATTTGGTATCTAAACAGCATATCTCCAGGAAAGTCATTTTGTAGACAGGTTTGCAGATCACACTTGCTGGGCCTGAGAACTTTGTGAGAGAGAGAAGTCATTATTTATAATCCTTGTGATCTAACTTGATCACTGCCCCCCTCGCCTGTCCCCTTTTCAGCCCTCTAACCGCACAGACACACCTACCCCTACCTCTTTATATGAATGACTCTGAAAGCCAACGTGAAAGCAGCAGAACATACATTTTTCTACTATCTGCCATCAACTCAAGGTCTCAATTTTTCAAGGCCTGAAAGAAATCATCTGCCTTGCACAGTCATTCAGGTTGTGTACTGCACAGGTTACTTTATCTAGAGGGGTGGCATTTACACTGTAGGTATCTTTATTATTTTTATTTTCTTATTTTTATCACGACTGTGTTGACTCTAAAGATGAGTGATTTGCATATTTACTTGCAAGTTTCTGGCAGATGGCAGTAAAGTGGCTTTTTCTAACAACATCAGTACATTATGACAATTTTATATCAAGGGGAAGTAAAGTGTTGGGGAAGGGACACCTTTGCTACTCCTTAAAGGAGACCGAAGAGCTCCCTCTCGATGAATGAGGGACCTGCACTTTGGCAAGTCGATGGCCAGCTGACTTCTCTCCACTCATGGAGAGCACGGGCCCTGGTCACTTCGTTTCAATTTGCCAAGCACTTCTCAAATACCTGTTGTGTGAGAAGACCTCTCTCAGGGCTCTAAGGATGGGAAACACTAGGTTTCATCAGCCTCAAGGAACTCAGAATCTAAATGGGGCACAAGGAGAAGCGTGCCATGCAGTAGTGGTAAGCGTCCAGTGCTGGCGGCCTAGACTCAGTCCTTCCAGATCTGCTGTTCCCCTCCACTGCACTTCTGCTTTTAATGGAACAAGCTTAAATATTAGCCGTAACTGCTCCATTACTTTATTTTATTTTTTTTAAAAGATTTTATTTATTATTTTACAGAGAGAGAGAATGAGATCACAAGTAGGCAGAGAGGCAGGCAGAGGGAGAGGGGGAAGCAGGCTCCCCGCTGAGCAGAGAGCCCGATGTGGGGCTCGATCCCAGAACCCTGAGATCATGACCTGAGCGAAGGCAGAGGCTTTAACCCACTGAACCACCCAGGTGCCCCTGCTCCATTACTTTAAAGGATCTTTTATTATTGGGAGTCCCTGCTTAATAAACCTACATATTTCTTCTAGGCAGAAGAAGGGAATTTGCCTTAATGCCAGTTGTTGAGATGGAAAGCTTTTTAAAGCTTCTGCCCCTGGATGGGCAGCTGTGGAGAGAGACCCAGACAGAGAGAGTCAGGAGACAGAGAAAGATGGGCAGTCTTGAGCTTTTCTTATGCTCTCCTTCTCAGGGGATTTTTTAGCTGAAGGCCTGCCTGTGCATCCCCACACTTGTGAGAGTTTCCTTCAGGGAAGAGGGAGGAGGACTGGGCTCTCAGGCTTATCTGAAGGCTGTTTTCGTAGAGTCAAGTGCCTGGTTTCCAGTCTGTCCTTGGCCAGCCCTCCATCCTTAAGAGGAGGACACGATGAACCTACCTTTTATTCCCTTGGCAGCCTTGGCTGCTGTCAGGTTTGTAGTCTGTGAGAGGTGGGTGAAGCCCAAGGCTTCCCAGCCTGCACACCGTACAGAAACCCAAGTAAGAATTGTTGAGACGTCTTTGGTGCAAAATGGTAGTTTATTAAAGCACGGGGACACAACCTGTGGGCAGAAAGAGCTGCTGCCCTGGAGTTGTGAGGGGTGGCGGCTTACACTATAGGGTTGGGGGAGTTAAGGGAAAAAGGGAGGTTTAGAGGAAGATCTTTGGTATGTTAAAGACGACTCACAGGGTACTGGAGGCCTTGCCTTTGTCAAGTTAAGGTTGTTTTTCCCCTCTAGCAAGGCATTAACAAGAATATAGTTGGGAGCTTCCAGGAGGAATGTTACATTCTGCCCCCTTCAAGTATCTGCCAGTGGGCTGCAGGTTGTAAGAACATTTAACTGTATCTACATTTCCTCCTGGAAGCTAGGTCATTGATAGAAATGCTTTGTTCTTATAAATTACCATGGCATTTGTACACTGAGGGAGACTCGGGTCTTGGAGGATTGTGATCTCTACCAAGTTACTATTTGTTTTTCCTTTCCTTAGCTTTAGGGCAGCCCGGAGTACGAGAGGAATGTCACAGATATCTCATCTGGGGGCGGGGCAGGGGGAGGGGGTTGTGGGGTGTCAGCTTCTGCTCTGTCTACAGCTTACCTTCTGTTCGCTCATCAAAATGACAGTTAAGAAGTCATGTGTGTCCAGTATGTTTCCTGGGGCTGTTCTCTGGGTGGCTGCCTGGCCAAGGACGACTGAGCACCCAGGTCCTGAGAAGTAAGAACCTGGCAGGCGCCAGAGAGAAGAGAGAGAGGCAAACACAGCCTCCTCCTCACTGCCTAAATGTTTGTAGGTTTATTTATTTTTAAAATCAAAGACAAAACAGGCAGTTCTAGCACAGTGTGCCCAGCCAAATTTAAGAGCTCCTGCTGTGAACAGCTAAGAAGATCGTCCTAGCTCAAAGGCATGCCAGCCCGAGGGCTATAGGAGCCCCTGACCTCCAGGTCAACAGTGTCCACATTCAGAGGGGTTTGGGGACTGACCTAAGGATGTACAGGCTAAAGAAAGACGGATGGGACGCCCAGACCCTGGCATCTGGGCAAGCTGGGGCAGGGGAGGTCCTCCAAATGCCATGAGGATTAAGTCCACGGGGACCTCAGAAGTGAAGGAAAACGGGCAGGCGTTTTAGATGAAATAGCAATACATATGAACAGGAAAATGGACATGGGACCTAGATTTATAGGTAAATAAAACAAACATTATCCGCCTTTAATGCAGACATCTGACTTTCCAGCAGATGGAGACGTTACCACGTGAAAGAGAAGTGCGGCCAGGTGGGCCCCGCCCTTGACTCCCGACTTTTCAGAAAAAGATGGTTTGTTTCTCAAGGATGAGACACAAGACAGGACCCCTAAAATACGGAGACTCTGATCTTTAAGTATGGAACACTTTTTAAAAAGAAAATGTAGGCGTTACCTAGGTTCCTAATTGGGCGGATAAACTTTTTAAGTTCTGGGAGCCTTGGCCAGCTGTTTACTGCTGGATTTCAGAGGGTTTGGCAAAAATCATCTGTTATCTAAGCTTTGTGTTTGGAAACCTTCCGCAGAAAAGGGTTCTGTTTGTCTTCTAATCAACGTTCATTTGCATTACACTACTTGCTACTTTAAGAAGTCAAAGTTTAGGGGTGGGGAGGGGGGTTGTTTTTGTTGTCCCTTCTTTTTTTTTTTCCTGGTCCCTAGAGATTTCCCTTGTGGCTTAGGGTGTAGGGTCAAGTTGTTTTCACAGCTTGCTTGCATTTTGTTAGAGGCTTCTGAGGCCGCAGGCAGGATGCTTTTATCTGCATTTGAAGAATTGAATAGCTGTGCCCCGCAAGTTAGCTGCCAGGCATAACTCATTAACATTAAAAAAAAAAAACCTGTCTGAGCGGCTATAGAAGGGGACCTTTTTGACAAGACAGTGTTGTCTGGGTGATCTCAGGTATTAGAGAAACATTCTCAGATCGGCGAGAAGTGGTACCCATGAATCAGGGCTTCTGTAGGGGTTGGCCACAGAGATCGATTCCACGGCCTTAGGTGTAAAGGGAATAATGTTTTCTTTCCCCCAAAGTCTTTTTCCTAATGAGTTTTTTTTCTTTAAAAGCTCAAAATCTATTCAGATGCATCTTCAGGAAAACTGTAATGTGTTCTACTCTCCATTTAGATTTTGGTCTCAGAATAAATTCCAGGAGGGGGGTGAATGGGTCAGTGGGCGTGAATTATGTTGCTTCGTATCTGCCTTATTTCCCCCAAAACATTGGATCAGTCCTACAAAGACACCACCTTGACCTTGAATTTGCTTTCTGTGTTATCACTGGAAAAAAAAGAAGAAAGAAAAAAAGAAACTTTTTTTGTTAATTAGCACACACACGGCAAAGGCTTAGAAGTAAATATTATGGTCCGGTCGGGGAGTTTCAGGTGTGCAGCTCAGAATCCTCCTGGTCAGCACAATTTAGAAGTATCTTGGAGATTTACTTCCCCGCCCAGAACCCCTTTTCCACATTCCTCTAAGTTCAAGCAAAGGTTACCCTCCGTTGGCCAGGGGGACCTCTAGCCGCCTGCCAGCCAGGGATGTCTGGATCTTCTTTTGATCTTCCCTCCCCCCTCCCCCTCAACCCAGAGCTATTTAATCTCTTCTGGAAGAGGCAGAGGCATTTGTCATTTGGCCATCAACAGTTAACTGCTTTTGTGGTTTACACACATACACAGAAGACGAATCAAACTGCACTCAGGATATCACACATTCTCGGTAAAACCCGAGACTTTCACAAGAACTTACTTTACCTTGTTTCACATAAATCATCCCTTGAATTTGTCCAGAAAGAGGCAATCAATTTGTGTTTTTAACACTCTTGAGGGCTTCTTATGTTTCTGCTGCATAGCTGCTTGCTTCACTGCCCCTCCCTCCCTACCCTGCCTTTCTGTGAGTCCTTAATTTGCTCCCCAAACCCACATGGAGTACCCAGGATCTGCCAGGCTCTTTAGAGTAGGGAAGATGGGTGGAATGATGAAAATGTGTCCCCAGTGATGGGGGGCACAGCAGCCTTCAGGCTTCAGGCCTGCTTTACTGGTTTGGGGATCAGTAATGTCATCTTTGTTTGCAAAGAACGGCTGATTTTTCCATCGAGAGGGATGTGTTCCCTTCCAGAAGGTTTTGTTGTTCCTTTGTGCCCAGCTTCACGGGAGGAGGGGAAGGATAGAAACCAGCCTGCAAACTCAGTGGGGCAGAGTGGTCTGGTGGGCGATCATCCCTGGTATTGGAATTGGGCCACCAGTTTTAGATGGAGTCTCATTCGAGAGTTGATTTGATGCCTTGGAATATCACTTGGAAGGTTTGTATGAATTCTGGCATCTTGGTGCCATGGTTTTTAAAATGGTGGCAAAATACACGTAACAAAAATTTGCCATCTTGACTGTTGTTTTTTTTTTTTTTTTAAGATTTCATTTATTTATTTGACAGAGCAAGAGATCACAAGTAGGCAGAGAGGCAAGCAGAGAGAGAGGGAGAAGCAGGCTCCCCAATGAGCAGAGAGCCCGATGCGGGGCTCGATCCCAGGACCCTGAGATCATGACCTGAGCTCACCCCTGAGATCATGACCTGAGCCCACCGAAGAGACTTAACCCACTGAGCCACCCACACGCCCCTTGACTGTTTTAATTTAGATACACAGTTCATAGCATTCTATGCATTTGCACTGTTATGCAACCCGTCTCCAGAACTTCTCATCCTGCAGAACTATTCAGCAATAACCCATAGCTCTCCATTTCCCCACCCCTCAATCCCTGGAAATATTATTCTGTTTGGGTTTGCTTCTCCTTTTTTGGCTCTTGTGAGTAATGCTGCTATGAACATTGGTTTACAAACATCAGTTCAAGACCCTGCTTTTTCTTCTTGTGGCTATATTCTGGGAAGCGGAATTGCTGCTCCGTAGGGTAATTTTATTTTTAATGTTTTGAGGAACTGCCATATTGTTTTCCTCAGTGACCACTGTGTTTTACACTCCCACCAACAGTGTGCAAGGCTCCCAGTTTCTTCAGTCCTCCCCACCTGTCCCATTTCTTTCTTTCTGTCTGTCCCTCTCTTTTTTGATAGCAGCCATCTTAATGGGTATGAGATGTTGGTTCTATTTTTAATAATAAAACCAAATGAACAGCATATCCAAAGCAATGCCTGCATTTTCAGATAAAAGGATACAAATCAGGAAATGCTAATGTTTACCACTATACACCTATACCACTATACACCTACTATCAAAAACCAAACGGGATGGGCCCACTGGAATCTAGGCCAAAGGCTTAAGGGAGCTTATATAACATTTCCTCTCTGTTTATGTTATCTGGTTTGATTTTCATGAGACTATCTGTTTTCGGTGAGCTCTTTGTATGGCTTTAACTGGACAAGGAAAGCAGGGTAGGGGGATTAGAGAGGACTTAGAAATATGGGTAGAACCACTGGAAAACTTCCGACTGCATAGACAAACTATGGAAAGTTTGACCTTCCTTTACCGAGGTCTACAAGTTAAATCCAATGTTGCATATTGTGTTTCCCTATGACTACTCTCATATAACCTTCCCCTGACCTGGGCCTTCTCAGCCCAGGCAAAAGACCTTGAATGTCTTTCGTCTAAACTTGTGCTTGCCCATTTGTCAGAGTTTTGCCCTGAGGCCTAGTTTACTCTTTTGGATTATCCAGGAATTTTTCTTGGAGCCCAATCAGAGTGTAGTGGGAACGGGGTCACCCATTGAAAAGATCACGTCCTTTGATTTTAAATATATTGGGCATCTAAGGAGAATGGTCTCTTTTTCTGGCCTCTCCCCCAAATTCTTCTAGGTAATTATGGATGGCCAAATCTATCCAAAGGAAACCAGAGGGTCAAACTAGAGCTACAAAGTCAAGGTGAAGTAGGGGACTGAGGAAAAGAGCGAATATCCCAAAGGTTTACTGGCTATGGCTACAGTTGGGGCACATTTTTTCCAGGTATCCACTTCTGTCCTCACAGATTTTTCAATGAGACTGAGCATGTTTGTGGGTGAGAACTTTTACCGAGGGCCAAGTTCACTCACTGAGACCTGTGCACCTCAGCGGATGATGGTCGAACTGCAGGGGACTATGGCCCTTCAACGCACAGGAGACTCTGGGAAGAAGGAAGAGGAGAAGCAGGTCTCTGTGCAGATCCAGGAATGAAATGAAACTTGCAAGTGGCAATTTGCAAGAGTCATAAAGAAGAAAATGGAATAATGAGATCCTGAACAGCATCCCCAAGGTCTGGCAGCTCCTGAGTCCTGAAGTGCCACCCAAAAGCAAGGAACCATTCTCTCTGCTCCTCTTCCAGGCATGTTTTAGCTTGGCCATGCTTCTGCAACAATTATCGAAGACAATTCAAAGAATGGGCAGCTCAGAAGGGCTTTGGGGATGGCAGCCATCAGTGGACCACCCACAAGCAACAGAGTACTTTTAATAAAGCCTGGAGACTGCTGGGCACTACCACCAAGCCCATCTTTCCACTGCCTGGGGTTGCCACATTTCCATAAAGGTAGTTTATTTCGGGCGCCTGGGTGGCTCAGTTGGTTAAGCTACTGCCTTCGGCTCAGGTCAGGATACCATAGTCCTGGGATCGAGTCCCACATTGGGCTCTAGCTCCATGGGGAGTCTGCTTCTCCCTCTGATCTTCTCCCCTTTTATGCTCGCTCTCTCATTCTCTCTCTCAAATAAATAAATAGAATCTT
>RCUC01115052.1:0-13311 GCA_003697995.1 Taxidea taxus jeffersonii
GTTAGATTCCTTTTAGTCCGTTTTGGTTGGTTTTTTTTCCAAAGTAAATGTGCCATTTGTGGTGCCTCCAGCCACACAGGACAGGTAAGGTTGGAGAGGCCTGGGAGCTGTTGCTGTGGAAGACCGATGTGAGTGGTGTGGTCCATGGTGGGTGTCTCCGGGCCCACGTGGACCTTCTCACTGCAGGGTTTCCCTGCTTTGGGGAGGGTTCAAGACCCACCTCCCCTCTGTAGAGCTGCCATTGGAAGGGCTTCCTGAGTGGTGCACAGGGAGGCTGGGTGTTGTCCCCTCTTGAAGCCTTGGTGCAGATTCCTTGGGTTATGGGCTTCGAGGACTTCTTGGAATCGGGTTGGGGCAGGGCGCACAGACCTCTAACACCTGAGTATGCTTCCAATGGTCTCACCCTGGCCATGGATGTCCCAGGCTGGCTGGTTCTTTTTTCCTTCTGGCCTGCTTTTATACTCCAGCCTTGGAAAACAGCCCCCCACACACACCCAGAACATTTTTTATACTTACTCATCAGATCCCTATTAAACCAATTAGAAAGTTGAGCTCAGAGCTCGCCACTTGCCGTGCCAGCCTTGTTAGTGCCCAAGGATTTCTGAATCTGTGTGCTTGCTTATGGGCAGGTCTTTGAGCTGGTGGGGCGGGGTGATACTGTGGCTAATAGGAAAGCCATGTCTTATTTTTGTCACCGGGGATACCTTTGGGGTTCAGGACAGAAAGACGGGGTGGCAGTAGCATGTGGCTGCACATGATGGTGAAGGTCAGGCTTGAACTCCTCCACCCTTGTCTCATCTGTAGGCTTTAAGGAGCTTTAAGCTGAGTGTCACTGTGGACCCCAAATACCATCCCAAAATTATTGGGAGAAAAGGGGCAGTGATTACCCAAATCCGCCTGGAACATGATGTAAACATTCAGTTTCCTGATAAGGACGATGGGAGCCAGGTAAGAATGACTGCTTGGGTCAGACTCCATTGCTGGAGCATTTTCGGGTGGGTAGACTCTTATAACCTCATCCTGACCTAGGAGCAGTGAGCAGGTGAGCTTAGGATGTGCCCAGGTGGGTGGGGCTAGGGCAGAGTACAGAGTGACAGGTCTCTGAGGATTGAATTCTGGCTTGGGCTTTGGGCACTGTCTTGGTCTATGTCTGCCTGCACCGCCGTGTGGACCTTCTCCCCTGCCCACCTGGTCATCCTGGCAGGCAAGCTGGAACCCCAGCTAGGTCCCTCTCACACAATTGTCCCCACAGGTGCAGTCCTTCAAGGAGCACCCTCCCCGTGCCCATCACTCCCCTGCCTGTGTTCTTCTTGGCTAGCACAGGAGTCCCTTCCAGCACAGCCTTGCACACAGTGGGAGCCCAGTCTCTCTGTCTCTTCTCCAGTAGCATGCAGCAGAGCACCCAGAAATCAGAAATGGTCTGCTAGAATCTTCCAGCCAGCAGATCCCAGCATACCTCTGTAGACTCTGGCCTTTCAACCCTGCATCCATGCACTGTGGCAGGCCATCCATCTGTACCTTCCCTCTCTCCCTGGCCCAAGTCTATGAGCCGCAGCCTAAGTTCAGAAAGGCAGGCAGGCCTGTAGGGGCTCACCTTGTGCCCCGTCTCTTGTCTGCCTCCTGCCAGGTCCTCCCTTTCCCAGATGCATCCTTTGATCTGCCTCTGCATTTTTTTTTTTTTTTAAGATTTTATTTATTTATTTGTTAGAGAGCGAGCACAGGCAGAGGGAGAGGGAGAAGCAGGCTCCCCGCCGAGCAAGGAGCCCGATGTGGGACTCGATCCCAGGACGCTGGGATCATGACCTGAGCCAAAGGCAGCCGCTTAACCAACTGAGCCACCCAGGCGTCCCATGCCTCTGCATTTCTAACAGACATGTTTACACTGCTGTTCTTTTTATATTTTGTGATGGTGATGTTTTAAGTGAGCTATATGCCCAGTGTGGGGTTGAATTCATGACCCTGAGGTCAAGAGTCACCTGCTCTTCCAACTAAGCCAGCTAAATACCCCTTTAACTTTAATTTTAAATGTTTTTATTTTTTTTCTAAGATTTTATTTATATATTTGAAAGGGAGAGAGAGTGTGAGTGAGAGCCTAAGAGCAGGGAGAGGGAGAAGCAGACTCCCACTGAGCAGGGAGCTGGACGTGGGGCTCCATCCCAGGACCCTGAGATCGTGACGTGAGCCACCCAGACGCCTGTAGTTTGTAATGTTTTTAATTCTGAGAATTTAGCTCTTTTAAACTCCTCACCTTGGGACGCCTGAGTGGGTCAGTCAGTTGGGTGTCTGCATTTGGCTCAGGTCATGATCAGGCTCATGATTGAGTCCCACATCAGGCTCCTTGCCCAGTGGGGAGCCTGCTTCTCCATTTGCCTGCTGTTCCCTCTACTTGTGCACTCTCTGACAAATCAATAAATAAAATCTTTTTAAAAAATAATAAATGAATCCCTCACCTTCACTACGTTTATCTCCTTCAACTTTGCTATGTAAATATCATAGTCATCATTTGGTGTTCAGACCACAGTGGCTAATATTCCACAAGCTGAAGGGGATCAGTGGCCACGTTTTCTTCATAGGCAGCTTTTTCCTGGGAGGCTCATGCTTCTGTTGGCGAAGGGTTCTGGCCTGTGTCTGTCTGGGGAGGCGCTTGTCGGTGGGTGGTGGGCTCTGGGCACCGTGGCGGTTGGGGAGGGGGTCTGGCTGCTGGCTTTGCTGTCTCCTGGGGTCCTTGTGGCCTCTTTTGGGCAGATCTCAAAGTTCCTCCTCTTCTGCTTTGTTTCCCAGTGTTTGTGTTCTCTGGTCCTTTATGTTCTGTTGCTCTTTTTGTATGTGTAGTATGTTCTCTCGCCTTAAAGAATGTGGCTCACGGGGTGAGGTGATTCTGTGCTCACATGTTCATAATGCCTTGAGTCATGTGTCTGTGCTGCCCGCGTTCCACAAGGGTGCCCTCACCTGTCTGTGTGTATGTGGGAGGCCCGAAGGCTGGGCCGGGGCGAGCTGTGGCTGTGGAGTGCTGGCCACGGTGTTTGGAACCTTCTCTCCAGGTCGGTCTGTCTCCAGCGAGATGCCTCTATATGCAGGGTCCGGGGTCAACCGACACTGTGCCCCCACCTGCAGCTCTGTGTGCAGGTGCCCTTTCTTTTCCCATATATGTCCTCTTGGTGGGGCAGGGGATGGGAGGGGAGTGTGCAGGAGCCAGTAGGCATTGTTGACCTGTGTTAAATCAGCACCTGACGTTCTTTTCTAGCTTTTTTTCTGTTCTGAGTGGGTCAGTGTTTACCCTGAAGGTGAGGCCTGCCTCATCCAGCCAGAACTGCACCTGCTGGGTTAGGGCTTCCAGCCTGGAATTTCTGGGGGTGTCCCGTTTTCTGACTGGTTGTTCCTTTCTCAGCCCCAGGACCAAATTACTATCACAGGGTATGAAAAGAATACAGAAGCTGCCCGGGACGCCATATTGAAAATTGTGGGTGAACTTGAACAAATGGTTTCTGAGGATGTCCCGCTGGACCACCGTGTTCACGCCCGTATCATTGGCGCCCGTGGCAAAGCCATCCGCAAAATAATGGATGAATTCAAGGTGGGTCCCCAGCCCAGTCGTGAAGGGGCATTATCAAGTCCTGGAAGCGTGGTGGGTGTGATGGGGTACATCCTGCCCATGGGCTAGTCGAGGGCCTCAGGGCTTCTTGCCTCAGCTGCACAGCCAGGTGCCTTTGGTAGTGTTGGGCAGTGTCCTGCCCTGACTGCAGGAGGGATTTGAGCCCCACAGGGCACAAACGGCTTCTGTATCTGTCATGTCATGCGTAGCTCTGACGTTCAGGACCTTTGCCTCCTGAAAAGAAGGTTAACTTGGGGAAAGTTCACTAGAAGTCCACCATTTCCAGCCACACAGAACCATGATCCTCTGGTCTAGAGATCCTAGGTGGAGGGTTCCCAGCCGCCTCAGCTGCTGTATATGCTCCTTCCAGGTGGACATTCGCTTCCCGCAGAGTGGGGCCCCAGACCCCAATTGCGTCACCGTGACGGGGCTCCCAGAGAACGTGGAAGAAGCCATTGATCACATCCTCAACCTAGAAGAGGAATACGTGAGTTGTGTCTGGGCAGGAGAGCCTGTACCCAGGACACCTTGCCTCTGACTGGTGTGGGGTGACAGCAAGGCCATGTGCATTTGCTCCCAGGGACATGCCAGGGACAGGGTCTCCCTTGAATGAGTCCTGAATACTGGAGACCTAGCAAGCATGGTCATTGTGCACGCGTGCTGCAGACTGACCACCACCCCCCCACACACACCTGTGCCCACAGCTGGCTGACGTGGTCGACAGTGAGGCCCTGCAGCTGTACATGAAGCCGCCCACCCATGAGGAGTCCAAAGCACCATCGAAGGGCTTTGTGGTCCGGGACGCCCCCTGGACTGCGAACAGCAGCGAGAAGGTCAGATGCTCTTCTGCGCTCCGTGTGCCCTGGGAGGGGGAACACCGACAAGCAGCACTTAGCTCTCCACTGGGGAGGCTGCTCGGGCGGGATCCCCTTACTGAAGCTGTGTACTCTTTCCCCTACAGGCCCCTGACATGAGCAGCTCCGAAGAGTTTCCCAGCTTTGGGGCTCAGGTGGCCCCCAAGACCCTCCCATGGGGCCCCAAACGATAATGATCAGAAAGCAGAAACCTCTCCAGCCTGCTGACCCAAACCCCACCACACATGGTTTGTTTCAATCTGACCCAGCAGCTGGACCCTCCATAAATTGTTGACGCTTCCCCCTCCCCGAGGTCTCACAGTGAAGCCAGGTGCGCCAGCGCCCCCCGCGTGCGCTCAGGATCTGCTCCCTGACACCTTTGCTCTGGGACGGCGCTCCGTTGTTGTACACACTAACAGAGGTAATTGGACATTTCCCTACAAGCCTCCTGGCTCATCCAGCATGTCAGTAAGGCTCTTCTGGCCTCCACTCTTGAGAGCCCCACAGCTGTGGCTGAGTCTGCTTCCTGTGTCATGACCTCAGGAAATAAATTTCCTTGACTTTATAAAAGCCAAAATGTTTGCCCTCTTCCTTTCCCACCTCCTTTCCTCCCTCTGCCTGCCGTTCAGTCCCTCCTTGTCAAATGCAATCCACCTTCTTCCAGCTGCCAAAAAGCCCACTTAGCCCAGACCACAGGGTGGGGAGGAAGACCCAGTTTGCACACTGGGAGCACCCGGACCCAAAGGAGAGCTGCAGTGGAGCCTGAGGGGACCAGAGAGGCAGAAGGGTGACCTGGGTTCTCAGGTGGTCTTGGATTTGCACACGTTGGGGTCTGAAAGCACCGAGTGTCTCCACTCCGCACCACACGGCACTGGAGACCCCAAGTCTGGTGAGCAAAACCTGAAGGCAAGGCTGCACATCTCCATATAGGTCCACCGTGGCTGGCACAGTGGCCTGGTATGGCCTGAGAAACAGGGGCACAGGGAAAAGGGAGGCCTGTGGAGCAGTGGTGGAGACTGTCCACTCCTCCCTCATGCCCACCACGCCGCCCCCCCCCCCAGGCGCCAGGTGTGAAGTCGCCTCCTTTCTACCTCAGAGTCAGCATGATGTGGTTCCATGCTTAGGAGAGAGCCAGCCATGGCGCTTGGCCTCTTGGTTTAGAGGCTTCAGGTGGCGGCACGGCACGTTGGCTGCAGTGCCGGGTCTCCCCTAGGCTGTCCTCTGACACAAGCCCAGGTGCCAGGTGTGGGCTTCCCAGGGGTTGGTCTGGAGAGGCCGGCTTCGTGGTCCTGGGGTGCAGAGAGGTGAGGACCAGCCGCCAACAAGGGAGGCTCTCCTCTGTCTCGGGCATGCAGTGGGTACCTGTGGTTGTTGGACCACAGGCCTTGGTGAGCAGGGGCCCTGGCTCTGCAGCTGCCTGTTGAGGGTTCGCTCAGAGAGGAAGAGGGCCCCAGGCAGCACGGAGGCGCCTGTGTGCTGTGTCGTGTGGGACCGAGGATGGGCCCTCCCCATCCCTGCCTCTGCCTTGTCTCATTGTCCCACCCTGAGATACTGGTGTTCCTAGGGGGCTGGACATGTGTCCTGCACACAGAGCCTGTGCTGCCCCCGCACTCCCACCCTTCTCTCTCAAGCTCCGTTAAAGGAAGCTCAGTGACCTGCCAACTCTACAATTCTGAGTAGATGGAGTGTTGCTTTACAAGTGCTCCTTGAGCCGCCTTCGCAAGCTCCCATCCATGTGGCAGCCTGAGGTGTGCCCACCTCCAGGAGCAATAGACTGGGGTGGGAGAGAACACGCACTTGAACGGGACAGGCTGGGGGACCCAGAGTAGGCCCAGTGAGGACAGGGAGGGAGGAGGGGAGGTGCTACCTTACCTTTCCTTACCTTACCCCATCTCTTGGGGGGCCTGGTTGGGAAAGGGCACCTCTTCTCCAGCTGCGTGAGGTTTGGGGCCTTTCCTGCTGGCCACCTTGCTTCCCTCCACTGGCCCCTCCGACCCCCACAGCGTCTACCCAAACCCCTCTTCCCTCCATCTTTTCTATAGCATCCTTCCACAGCGCCTACCCCTACCCTTCTCTAGAGGTAAATTTTAAATTTTCACAACAGGTTTTTTGCACATCTGCATTTATTGCTAAATGTCGTAGATGCAAACCCCCTCTCTCCCCCAAAACTGTATTTGGAATCTTGTGTGCTCTGTTTTTGGTGGTTGTTACTAAAGATTGCTTGGTGACCCCGCCCAGGCCTGGTCTCCTGCAGCTACCCCTGCAGCTGGGACAGCCCTGGGCAGGGTGGGGTGTACGTGTCCATTTCCTTTGTTGAATGTCTTCCATATCATGTGTTTCCATAGCTTTGATCCGTCCCTTGGCCTTAATTTTGGAACCTGGAGATTATATGCAAACATGTGTAAAGGCTTATGAATATGGATGACACTGGAATTTTATAAATTCTAAAATAAAACATGAAACCAGATAAAGTGTGCTACAATTCATTTTATTATGCAGCATGTCTTTTCTTGGTCCTGTGGAACCAGGGATGTCTTCAGCATGCTCTTAAGTGGTAACTGGAGATGCATAGAAAATTCTAGTCTCTAGTGTGATTCTCCCAGCTGGCATGTGGGAGATGGGTCAGCAGTGCCCTGAGAGCAGAGAGACAAGGCACTGGAAGGGAAGCAGGCAGTGGGCCCTGAGCGGGGGTGAGGCAGGCCAGCACAGCTAGTGTGGAGCCACCTGCCCTGGGGCCGGGAGGGAGAGGCCAGGGAGAAGCTCCAGCTATTGCTGCAGTCAGCTGGCCTTGGGGGCCCCCAGCCAATACCTGGGAGGTAAGGTGCCTGAGCAGAGACCCAGGTCATTGAGGTCACAACACTTGGGGCCAAGAAGGGGCAGGAGGTGAGCTGTGGCCTCTGAGGGCAGAGAGCCTGTGATAGCTCTGGGGCCTCGGGAGTCCCTGCCCTCCAGCTGCCGCTGCCAACTTGAAATAACCCCTGTGACCTCAGAGAGAAGGGACTGGTGAGGCCTGGCTGACTCCTGGTGTTGCAGGCTGTGAGCCCAGGCTCTTCTCCGAGGTCAGGGAGCTGTTGTCCTTTGCTCCATTTGTTCCAGAGAGAGCCTGTCTCCAGGAAAGGGTGCAAGAGGGAGTGACTGGACTGAGCATGGTCTGTCACGGGCCATGGCAGAGTGCTGGGCCAGGCGCCATGCCACTGGCAGGCGGGAAGGCAATGCGGGAGGACTAGGGGTTGGGGAGGGGCTCGCTCACCTCATTCTCAGCCAGTGCCTGCTTGGCCAGGTAGTACTCCCGCTTCACCTTGACCTCCACAGACTCGGGAATGTCGGGTATCAGGAGGTCAAGGACCCGGCTAATGGAGAACACCACGTGCTAGGAGCAGGACATGGTATGAGCAGTGGGAGAGGGTGCCCACCCTTGGTAGAACAGATGCCTCTACTCGCCTGAACAGGGCCAGTTGTGGGCATCTGCTCCCCAGGTGTGGGCCGAGCTGCAGAAGAGCAGTGTAGCAGAGGAAACCCCTGGAGGCAGCAGGAGCCACAGCTATAGACACCTGTCCCAGACACGGTCCCAGGTTCCGGGGCCCTGTAGAGCCTCCCGGCACATTCTGCAGCACCCAGAGACAGAGGCCAGGCAGGGACTGACTGGTTCCAAGATGGGAAGAAGACGGTGTGCAGGACAGCTGTGATGGGACCAGGTGGTGGTGCATGTGCACCCCACACCTGCACACCACATGGTGGATCAGGCATCCTGGGGGTGGGGGGCAGTGGGAGAAGCCAGCTGGGGAACTGGGAGTCTGGCTCACCTCAAACACAATGACGAAGGCCAGGCGGATGGCCAGAAGATTCCAGTAGGTTGGGGAATACTGCCCATCATCTTCCCTGAAAGCCTGGTACCTGCAGGAGGAGACCAGGAAGTCAGTGTGGGCAGCTGGGGCTCCGTCTTTTCCTTCCCTGACCCTGATTCTGGACCCGGCTTACCTGAGGGCACCTGGAGGAGCAAGTACTCGTAAACAGGGTACTCTGACAGGACCTTTAGCTTTGAGTGTTGGGGTCCCAAAGGGAAGGATGGATGGGCTGGATTGTCCCACTCCCCTGCAGCCTAAACAGGGCCCCGTGGTGGCAAATGTCCTATTGTCCAGCGGATGTGCTAGTACAGTAAATCTGTGCTGCTGTGGATGGTGTCACCCTACTTAACACTGAAAATGTGCCATTCCATGAGACCAGCAGCAAACTCTACTCACACTTGCCCACCCAGCACAGCTCTCCTGACTGAATAGGCTTGTAATTTCTGGTTTGTTATCTTGCCATCCTTGGACAGCTTCTTGTACTTCTGACAAGATGTGACATTCTGCTTTGTGACATAAACTTAAATGCTGCACTCGATGGAAAGCACTACCAGGGCCAATGTTGTAGGGGGGGAAATCTCGAATATTAAACAGTAATTGAGGGGAAAACCGTCAATGAACTTCAATGAACCGTCAATAAACTTTCAGTGGCTAAACTAGACACGATACAAGAGAGACTAGGAATGCAGAGACAATTCTTTGGAATCACCCTGAGTGCTCTACAGAGAGCCAGAAGATGTCAAAGATGTTCACCGTGCCCTTGAGAGACATGAAGGGAAGACAGAGGTACTCCAACGTGGCAGGCAGACTAGAGAAGCTCTGTATGAAACAATGAAAGGGAGAGGTTTCCAGAACTAAGGAAAAACATCACCTTTTAGATCAAAAGCATGTACTGAGTTTCAGTGAGAAACTTTTAAGGAGACTCTACCATGACAGAGCCCTGTTAGTAACACAAGTCAAGGAAAATGAGGGAAAATGCTAATGCTAATGCTAATGCTACCAGTGCTTCCTACAAGGAAACCAGGTCATAAGAGAGTAATAGTCCCAAATTGCTGAGGGAAAATAAGTCAACCTAGAATTGTATGCCTGGGGGCGCCTGGGGGCTCTGTGGGTTAAGCCTCTGCCTTTGGCTCAGGTCATGATCTCAGGGTCCTGGAATCGAGCCCCACATCGGGCTCTCCACTCAGCAGGGAGCCCACTTCCCCTCTCTGCCTGCCTCTCTGCCTACTTGTGAGTTCTCTGTCAAATAAATAAATCTTTAAAAAAAAATTGTATGCCTGCTATTTGAAGGACAAAGAATTCCCAGCATTAAAACCAACTTAGAATTAAATCACCATAAGGGTATGCCAACCACACACACCATTCCTGAAAGGGCTATTCCAGGATATACTACAGCAAGAACAAAAATGAACTCAGAGGGAAGGCAATGCCGAAGAAACCGTAGTCACAAAAGCTACTAAAATATACCAAATAGATGTGATTAACAAATTACTAAAAATGTTTTTTTTTTAAGATTTTACTTATTTATTTGACAGAGATCACAAGTAGGCAGAAGCAAGCAGAGAGGAAGCAGGCTACCCGTGGAGCAGAGAGCCCGATGTGGGGCTCAATCCCAGGACCCCAGGATCAGGACCTGAGCTGAAGGCAGAGGCTTAACCCACTGAGCCACCCTGGCGCCCCAAAATGTTTTTTTTTAATAGTAAAACTAAAACTGTAACAATAACAAAGTGCAGTGGTGGGGGTTCAGTTGGCTGTAAAGTGTGTGAAGACCCTTGTCACACATGGGAAACGAGACAAGTGGAGTCCCTACATTCGTGGTCAGGAACACTTACATAGTTAAGCGGAATGCTAAAAATGCAAGGGTGACTTCTAAAATAATAAAAATGGACACCATCAATTCCAAATAAGCAAGAGGCCGGAGATCCAGGACCAGGGTCCAGGAGCCACCAGCCCGATTCCACCACCCCCAGCCCCTGGGGCCCGGTCCTAAGCACCCTCCAACCCCCTCCTCGTTCCCACCTGCACGTTCTGTTGTGCGCGGCCGCGAAGGCGGGCGGGGCGCGCGCCAGCGTGAAGTTGATGAAGCCGTGGAGGTCGCTGGCGCGGGTCCCCAGGTAGTAGGCACGCGGCAGGAAGTCGGACGTGAAGGCCAGCAGGAAGGCCTGGGCGGGGCCGACGGGTCAACAGGAGCAAGTCTGCGAGGCCCCGCCCCGCCCCGCCTCGCCCCGCCCCAGCCCAGCCCCGGCGCTCACGTTGCTGACCACCGCCAGGTGAGCGATGCCCGCCAGGATGTGGGACCAGATGCCGATGTCCTGCGCGCGCTCGGCCACCGGGCGCCGGTGCTGGCAGACGAACTTGCGTGCGTCCAGGCGGATCTCCACCCAGTTGTTGAGCAGCGCGAAGAGGGGCGCGAGCGGGCACGCGGCCACGAAGATGGTGACGAACCCGAACTGCAGCACTGCGAACAACGGCGGTCACCGCCGCACCACCCCACCCCCCGCCCCACACCGTGTGACCCCATCTGCCTGCAGAAGCCTTCCACAGCCACCACCACCACCACCCGCCGCCCCTTGGGGAGGCTCTGGCCACACCTCCGGAGACCCCTCCCCCAGGAAACCTCCCCTGACTGCTCACACAGCGCTGCAGGCCTTTCTGGCCAGGCTTGGACCTCCCCGTGCTCCCTGAGGTCAGGGACTCTGGAACTCTCCTCCCCAGTGCTTAGACACGCTGTTTGTCTTGCAGCCATGGAAGCAGGAACCTTCTTCTGATTTTAGGGCTGGCTTCTCCATTCACCCCCTCAGGGGAGCTTTAGGGAATAGCTTCTTCTTTTTTTTTTTAAGTATTCTCTGCACCCAGTGTGGGGCTGGAACTCACAACCCTGAGATCAAAACTTGCCTGCTTCACTGACTGAGCCAGCCAGGCGCCCCGGGAATGGCTTCTTGAAAGGGATTTCTGAGTCTTAAGTGAAATTATAAAAGGGAGCATGGGGTCCCATTTCTTGTCTGGTGGAGTAGGGACACGGGAGGTCAACCCCATTCCATGCCATCATGAAAACTCATGTCTCTCCTTCAAGAACTATTCAACTTCCTTTTGTCCATAAATTGGTGGATGATAACACTCTACCATCCCTTCCGCTTTGGCTACCGGAGCGCTCAGACCAGTGTGTGGTCCAGATACCCGCTTTAGGTTAGGAGCGTGAGAGATCGATTCCCCTCCGTTGTCTCTGAGGAGGACCCTGCACTTGCAGGGGCCAGTGCCTGTAGTGGACACACACCCTGCCCTCCAAAAGGGCTTCACCCCACATGGGGAGTGAGCTGCACTCATGGATACCAGCTGACAAGGGTGCACTGGAGTCCAGCAGAGTGTGGGCATCGAGAAGATCTCCGGGGAAAATCACCTCCTAGGTGTCCCCACATCTGGAGCCGCCCTTTGTCCTCACCCACAGGGCTCGTTTCTGCAACATTCTGCTTCTTTTCTCACTCCCGCCACCATGGGCTCTGGCCCATGCTTGCCAGTGCCCCATCCAAGGCCCCCAAGCCCTCTTCTGGACCCCTGTGCCTGCAACGCTGCCCCTTCCCATTCTTGGCCATCTTCTCTTAGGCCCTCTTCCCTCCAACCCCCACAATCTCCTTTCCAGAGCCTTTGGGGGCCTGGCTCCATGGGGGACCCTCTGTCCCCACAGGTAGATGTACACAGATGCCCAAGGCCAAGGCCATGATCACTAACGTGGCTCCTACCCATTTCCAGGTACTCTTGAAAAAGGCCTTCGCAGGGCAGAAGTTCATAGTCGGCTTCCCAGGGTTCCTGGCTAGCAGCCTCCAGAGGCCCGGCCTTCCTCTTCTTGGAACGCAGCCGGAACTTCTGCCACCAGCTCTGTAGCTTCCTGGAGGTGGAAACACCCGGGGAAATGGGTCTTGTTCTTCCAGGCTAAGCCCTGCGTGCTCCGCAGTTCAAAGGCAGCAGCAGGGAGGGTCTGAGCCATAGGGAGGACAGGGATGAAGAGAGCATCTACTTCTCAGGGGTGGGGGGCATCCCCTCCCCCACATCCCTGCAGTGTCCTCTGTAAAATCAGCATTGCTCCTGATAGCTTTTGGGGGGAATGAGATCCCCTTGGGAACTGCAAAGCAGGGGCCAAGAGCTATGTCAAGGTTTGGAGGGGGCAAAAGAGGGCAGTTTCTGTGCCAGGGGTGTGGGGGGTCACATATGTTGCTCTGCCATATGCTGGGGGGAGGGGTCATGTGTGCCTGTTGCTTTGCCATACTGTCACTTGTCCAGGCCCTGTCCCCCCAGGCACCGAGCTACACCCTGCCCTTATAATCCTGAGTTCTGCTTCACTGCGCCGACCTCACAGAGAACCAAGACTGCGCCAAGGGGGTGGTGTTGGTCAAGGGCTGGGTTGGTCAAGGTCCCACAGCCACATCTTCATTGTACCTCAGAAAAGCCAAGCTGGAGGCTGCTAGTGGGGGAAGACCAGGTGTGCAGCGGAGATGGGAGGGTGTCCAGATTGGCTCCAGCCCAGTAAGGGGGCCCAGTTGCTTTAAGGTGGGCCCCAGTGGGGCCAGTGGCGGTGGCACTGGGGAGATGGAGGCACCTGAAGCCTGGGCCCTCCCTTGCTCCTCCCTGGTGCTGCTCTCAAGGCTGGGGTTGACTCACGGGACAAGGATCTCCTGCACGTTGTTGATGATCTGCTTTCCCACCATGATAACCAGAAGCTCCTGTGCCAGCTCGATGAGGCAGCCTCCGGCTGCACACTACAGAAGCAGGGTTTCAGGTTAGCTCAGGGGAAGGACTGGCCTCCTACCCACCCATCCTTCTTTACGCCTAAAAGGTGCCCCCCTTCGGGTGCCCGGGTGGCTCAGTGGGTTAATCCTCTGCCTTCGGCTCAGGTCATGATCTCAGGGTTCTGGGATCGAGTCCTGCATGGGGCTCTCTGCTCAGCAGGGAGCCTGCTTCTTTCTCTCTCTTTGCCTGCCTCTCTGCCTACTTGTGATCTCTCTCTCTGACAAATAAATAAAATCTT
>RCUC01115055.1:0-11616 GCA_003697995.1 Taxidea taxus jeffersonii
GACTCAGGTCAAGCAGCGTGGCTCCTGAGTACTCATTATCACTGTCCTATAGCACCTCTCTATCTCTCTATCTCTCTAATCTCTCTATCGAGAGAGTTATTAAAGGCATTTCACCCCAAATTACTAGATATATTTTTGTACCTGCAAAACCAAATGTTTCTTCAAAAGTAGGATTAGGAAAACCTAAGTTAGATTTAATGATTAGTAGCATCTGATGTTTAATCATGTTAGTCCTTCATTTGTCTACTTCTCTTTCACCTTTGTTCTAAATACTACTACTACTCATAGATGAGAGTTAATTATAAATGAGGAATCAGAGGCACAGAGAGGTAAAGTACCATGCCCTAGAGAGCACAACTAGAAGCTGGTGGAGCTGTGATATGAACCCATTCTACTTCTCTAAGTAGAGTAAAACTTTTTATATGTGTTAATTTGATTTATGTATTATGAATAAGGATAATTTAGTTGATTATGAACTATTTTTGTTTTGTACGTGGTAAAGGCTAGCTGGTAGCACAGCTGTTAGCTCAAGCCACTACCTAATAGTGGTCCCTCACATACAGAAAGAATATCTGAGTAGTAAAATAGTTTCCACTTTGTTAGCCTTGTAAATGTAGGCTTAAAATTACTGGTTTTAAATGTTTTTAGGGATAAAGAGGTAGAGGTGAGTGTGTGTGTGTGTGCGCGCGCACGCCCGTATATGCATTTTAAAGTGTTTTATTAGAACCCTTTCATTATCAGAAATTCTGAACCATTTCATTCATATTCACATCATAGCTGTGCCTGGTGCAGATTTCCTTACAAGATGTTGAACTGCTAGTGTGAAATAAAAGGAATAGGGCCTTTGCAGTCAGTTCTGCATTTGACTCCTAATTCTGCCTTTTATTGTGTGCTGTTCAGGAAATTATTTAATATTCCTGAGCCCAAGCTTCCCTAACATGTGGGAATAATACGTAATTCACATGAATTTATTGATTGGAAATTATGTTATGTGCCTGGCCCGTATATGGTTAACAAATGGTGGCACAGTTATTATTGTCAGAATTCTTTCTCTCTAAAAATAGTGCTCTTGAAGGAAAATGCTAGTTTTCATTAATTTGCACATTCAAGAGTACCTGCTATTCCCAGGTACCATAAATTGGAGCAATTAAAGTAATTTTTTTTTTCAAGTGTTCCACCCATATTGGGATCACTTACTAGCTAAGTGTCAGTAGGCACTAGTAACTCTCGTTGTTTATCAACTCTCACTTTCAGCAACATGTAAGACTAGGAACCAGGACTAAAATAAGGTCTGCTATTAATGTCTGCTCAAGTAATACTTGAAGGATCAGCCTATATTTATTTATTTTTTTAAGTGCTTTCAGTTACATTCTTTACCTTTGTCCTGTTTGTTTAAACTTTGACCAAACAAATCTAGGTTGGAAGAAGTGGCAATATCCCAGCTGGAACAACAGTTGATACAGATATTACACACCCATATGAGTTTGATTTTTACCTCTGTAGCCATGCTGGAATACAGGTAAGCCTACCCTTTGGGTGAAATGTTCTAATTCAGGAACTTCCATTCTTATGTATGTATTTTTTTAAATCTCAGAAAAAAGGTGAAAGAAACACTGTTCTCTACACTCCAAATTGTTTCCACATTTCACTGAGGTGAAACTCGGTAAATAAATTTCTTCCCCTTCTTTACCTTGAATTTGGGGCTTATTTCTATGAAAATACCAGAATATAAGTAGTCTAATAGAATGAATCTTCTCAAAATGAGTTCTCAGTTTAGCCTAAAACTTCAAAAAAATTAAATATACCTGATTCTTTCTTTGACATTTGCTTCTATTTGATAATACCTCACAGAAAGCTTTGGCATTTACTGGCAGATATTGAGCATGTAAAGAGTTTAATTGTAGATTTACAGCTTTAAGTTTCAGTTAAAATAATTTTAAGAGTGTTATTCTTTTCATAAAATCATTTTGTTAATTTGCTAGCTTTGTTCCTTAGTTAGTAGAACATAAGCTTTAATTTAGTGCTTCTCAGATTTTCCAACAGCACAGTGTATCCATGTTCCATGAATGTCTGAGAGAATGTAGCCCAAAACTATTTTAGGTTACTCACTCTTGATTAAAATAAATTGCAGGCGCGCCTGGACAGCTCTCCATTAGGCGTTAGGTGTCTGCCTTCAGCTCAGGTCCTGATCTCAGGGTCCTGGGGTTAATCCCGTGTTGAGCCCTATGTTGTGTTGAGCCCTGTATCAGGGCCCCTTGCTCAGCGAGGAGTGTGCTCCCTCTGCCTCTCCGCATCACCCCCTGCACCCCGTGCCGTCCCTGGCTTGTGCTCACTTGCTCATTCTCTTTCTCAAGTAAATAAAATCTTTAAAAAAAAATTTTTTTTAATTTAAAAATTGCAGGAAGATGTCCTGTACTGAACAGCTGTATCTTAAAGCTTTGTATGTTGTAAAAACACTAATCCCCATTTCAGTCTTACAGCTTTAAAATTATCCTACTCACTTATCCGTATTCTTGTATCTGTTCCTCTTAAATCAGTGTTGTACATTTTCACTGTGGGTGGTAACAGTCAATTAGCAAAACAAAAGTTAAAAGTATCTTCCAGAGATAAAGTCTGTAAAACTGGAGTGCATGTTTTTAACCTAGTATTTCCATCATTGTATCCAAAAGAACACTACTGCTCTGACTTCTCAGTAAATATTGTAGAGTAGAAAAACGATATGCTGTTCAGATGAATTCTGGAAATACTGGTTAAAAAGATTTTTTCACTCTACAATTTTTGGATACCACTGATATACAAGTGGTCATTATGAGTCTTAAAGACAGGGATATTTCTATAGTTTATTTAACCAGAAATTTTAGGGACCAGTTTTCCTTTAGGACACCAGATTGAAACTGTGCTTTAGTCAGCAAATAACCAGGTGTATTTCACAAGGACTAAAGATGAGTTTTACACACCTTCCCAGCTTTCTTAGAATTTTCAAACTCTCAGAGATCAAAAATAGGAGTCTTGTTTTTCACCAGCTAAAATTAAAAATCCAGTCATTTCTAACCAGTATAAGAGATTATTTTTTCATATCACTATTTTTAACTTTATCATTGATTAATAGACCCTTGAACAACATTTTAACCAAATTCCATAACTCTTGACACTTTTATTGGTATTATTGATGTTATTTTCTCCCTTCCCCATTTTATTTTGAGGTAAAATTCCCCACTCGTTTTTTTTAAGATTTTATTTATTTATTTCAGACAGAGAAGGAAAGAGAGAGCAGAGGGAGAAGCAGTCTCCCCACTGAGCAAGAAGCCTGACGTGGGGCTCGATCCCAGGACCTTGGGATCACGACCTGAGCCGAAGGCAGACTTTTAACCGACTGAGCCGCCCAGGTGCCCCTCCCACTCATTTTTACCACACTTTTAAAACTTAAATTTATAAATGATGTCAAAGCTTACTACTCCCACCCTTCACCTGCCCAAGACAGGCCAGAGCTTTGGTCCTGGTAACTTTGAGTAGAAGAAAGGACCATGGCCTGACTCTGAGATACTCTTTCCCCTCCTCCTTCTAGGACTCTAACTCATCTGGTATTCCTGACTGCCAGCCTACTGGTGGTTAGGAGCTGACAGGTTACATCTTTCTGTAGTCCGTTCTGATTCTTTCTGATGTCATAGCCTCAAGGTTGAAGACCTTCAAAGGGCAGCAGTATCTTTCTTGGGCCCCATCAATGGTATAGACTCTTCCTTTAGGTTGCATATCCCATTTTGTGGCTCCATTGCTCCTGCTCTTCTGCTCACGTTCATTCCTTTAGGCTCCCAAAACTCTTTCCAAGAATTCTCACCATTCCAACCCTCTGGAGTTGGGCCTGTGGGTTCTGAGCTTAAGAAGTGTCCAATTAGGGCATGAGATGATAGCCTCCCTTATCCAGCAGGCTCTTACCTTTTTAAAATTTTATTTATGGGGTGCCTGAGTGGCTCAGTTGATTAAGCATCTGACTCTGGCTCAGGTCATGGTTTCAGGGTCCTGGGATCAAGTCCTATGTGGGGCTCCCTGCTCAGTGGAGAGTCTGCTTGTCCCTCTCTCTGCCCCTCCCCCAGCTCATGCCTGTGTGCATGCACTCTCTCTCTCTCTCTCAAGTAGTTTATTTATATATATATTTTATGAATTTTTATATATGTAATACTTATATATATTGAAATAAGATAGACTTTATTTATTTGAGAGAGACCATGCATGAGTGTATGGAGAGGCAGAGAGGGAGGGAGAAGGTGAGGGAGACAATCTAGCAGACTCCATACCAAGCACTGAGCCGGTAGCCGGGCTCATTCTCACAACCCTGAGATCATGACCTGAGCCAAAACCAACAGTTGGACGCTCAGCCACTCAACCAACTGAGCCACCCAGGTGCCCCAGGCTTTTATCTTTATAATGGATTCTGTTGGAGTCCCTCTTACATGTCTTCATGGGAGAAAGCATACCTTTCCTCACAATTAAAATTCCATGTTTTCAGAAAACCCATAATTACTCTCTTCCCCTACTGGGAGGATGGAGGCTTGGTGGGAAGAAGCCAGAGCCAGCATATTAATGATGAAACCTGTCCTGAACTGGCTCCTAGGGAGCCTTAAGGGGAGATGGCTGGCTCCAAAGATTGGTAGCTCTTTAGACTGTGGGATGCCTAGCATCTTTGATCCTCTGCTTTGGGCCTTAGTTAAAATTCCAGGATAGGAGGAGACATGCTATTAGAAACATGTTAACTGGGTAGAGCATGTGACCCCTCTGAGCCTCCAAATGGAGTTCTCTTTAAGAAATAAATGCTCCCCATTCAGGAATCAGAGCAGGCAGTGTCCTAAATTATAACTTCCTACCACAAAGCACCAAAACTTCAAAGATATCCTTCACTATTGTTTAATAATCCTTTGACTCCTCTTTTGTTAGCTCTTACTACCATTTTCTTTTCTTTTTTTTTTTAAGATTTTATTTATTTATTTGACAGAGATCACAAGTACGCAGAGAGGCAGGCAGAGAGAGAGAGAGGAAGCAGGCTTCCCGCTGAGCAGAGAGCCCAATGCGGGGCTCAATCCCAGGACCCTGGAATCATGACCCGAGCCAAAGGCAGTGGCTTAACCCACTAAGCCACCCAGGCGCCCCTCTTACTACCATTTTCCGTGAGTCCCTAACCTTAGTCCCTTGCTCCGACACTCAACACAGGACCCCTTCTTCAGTAAGAAATTATACAGTCACTCATGCCTCCTTTATTTTCTTTCTCACAGGAAAAACAATATGTGCTGTTGTTCACATTGGCTCTGACCTGCCTTGAGTTGGTCGTAGTTCACGGGTTACCCTCTTGCTTGTATTTTCAGTCTGTTCGAAGCTTCTGATTGCTTTCCCTTAGCGTACAATTGCCCCATCCTAAAACGCAGCTCCTTGATCCTGCCATTTCCCTTCAAGTTATTTTCCCATATCTTTCTTTAATTTTTAACTAAATGGTTCTTAAAACAATCGCCTAAAACACTCAGCTGAAATGTAAAGAGACAAATAATACAAGGATATAGAACAATTGAAACTTCACATTTTGCCAGTGGGAGTGTAAATTAGCATGACCATTTTTGAGAACTGCCTGTCATTACCTACTAAAGTTAAATATATGCATGCTCTATGACTCAGGATCTCCGTTCCAAGATAGCGAATAGAAATGGGTATCTGTGTTCACCAAAAGATAGTACCTTAATGTTTATGGTAGCACTGGTCATAGTCAAAAACTACAAATGGTTCAAATGCCCATCATCAATAGATTGAATAAATAAATAGTGTATATTTATATAACAGAATATTCTATAACAAAGAGAATGAGGCAGCAATGTGGGTGGATTTCATAAACACAGTGTCAAGCCAAGGAAGCCAGACCCAAAGGGCATATACCTATGAAGCTATTTATTATAAAGTTCAAAAGCAGACATAATCTATATTGTGAAAAGTCTGGTTACCCAGAGCAGGGTAGGTAGGCTGTGGTAACCAGGAAAGGCCACCAAGGGGCTTCATGGTTGCAGTTAATGTTTAATTTTTTGATTTTCATACTGGTTTCATAGGTATTTTTACTTTGGGAACAGTCCTCATTCTGTACACTTATGGACCACGGGCTTTTCTCTGTATATTTATACTTCTGTAAAGTGTTCACATTAAGAACAGAAAAGACTACCCTTGGCTATTTCCTCTTCAATTTACAGCAGCCTGCCACTGCTGCTTCTTGAGCTCTACATCTGATACGGTGTCACTAGAGCATCATTACCATCTGCCACTTGACTTCCACACCCATTTTTCTCCTTTCATCTTGCTTTTCCATTTGTTCTTGGTTTATTTTAAATCTTTGTTTCAGTAATGTGTATGGCTTTTAAATATCTCCTTCCAGACACAACTTTTCTACTGATTTCCAGATCTTGAGGTTGCTTTCCAGCTGCACCCTCTTAACTGCCTCCCCTGTCTACGCTCTCAGCCCTGTAGAATTTACCTTCTCACTCTCAAACCTTCTCCTTGGAACTTCTCTGCTTAGTTCCAGCTCTCATTATTACTCTCCTATACAATTACAGAATGATCCTAAGTGCCCTCATCTATTCTGCTCTCCCTCAGATTAATTATAAATAGGTAAGACCCTGTCATTCATCTGCTTGGTGCTGCATAGCCATTGGTGAAGTCTCATTTTCTTAGGACAACATATAGACTCAATTCCTGATGTCTGCATCCTGCTCCCTTCACTTCTGCTACACCCTCAGTCTGTCTTGCTTTTTCTCCCACTCTTCGCTCCTGCTCCGCCTTTCCTCTCTTTTTCTCTTCCTCTGTTATCTCTTCCCTTTCACATACACAAAACACACATAAACACAACCTGACTGCAGCCTCTCTCAACTGTTTTTAAGTCGTTCTCATAACTCTCCCCTGCATGTGTTGTTCCCTTACCTTAATTATTCCTTCCCTAACTTACTCCTGTTCATCCTTTAAGACCCATCTTGAATATCACCTCTCAAAGCTTTCTTATATCCTTCCCCAAGACAAATGCCTGTCCTCTGCACCACCTGAGCACCCTATGTATACCTCTTTGTTGCATTCTTTAGACAGCATTGTAACCATGCTTTTGTTTCTCTCCCTCTTCTCATAGTCTGTAAGGTCCCAAAAGGGAGAGGCTACTCACCCATTCAGTCAACAGATATTGTGTCTACCTCCTAGAAGATAGGTGTTGATACTATGTGTACATAGTGAACAAGTAAATACAATCCCTTCCTCTTAGAGTTTATTGGGGGAAGACATATATTAATTAAGTAATCTCACAAATATATAATTGGGATAAGCACAGTAAAGGAAAAGTAAAGATAGGAAGAGAAATTTTAGTAGGGACCTGATTTAGATTGGGAGATCACAAAAAGTTTCTTTGAGAAATGACATTTAAGGTAAGATCAGGAGGAGTAAGTTGGAATTATTTAACCAAGCCAAAAAGGAGGGAGAAAATTCCTGCCAGAGGCACATACAGGCTCTTTGGTGGGGAAAAAAAACATCCATTGAGGGGATCAAATAAGGCTGTGGCCACAGCATTAAGGTAAGTTAGAGAGACCAGCCTGGACTGGATGTATGGGCCTTTGGGGCAGAGTTAAGGAACTGGATTTTAGTCAAAGTGCATTGGAAAGCCATTAAAAGGCTTTAAGCTGGACATTAATGTTACTAAGTGTGTGTATGTGTATGTTAATTCACTCTTACTGAAGTACAGATTCTACTGGGGAGTAAAAGTGGTGTTCGGGACCTCAACTAGGAGTCTGTTAACATAGTCCAGGCAAAAGATGATTGTGACTGGGACAAGAACAGTGATAGAGAACCGAATGAATCACATTAGGTAGGATTTTTGCCGTCTCTTCCCTGTGCCTGAAATGTTTTTCCCCATCTCACAAGCCCTCTTTTATCATTCAAAGCTCACATCCATATCTCCTCTTTCATTTCTGTATGCCTAGCACCCAATATGGGACACGGCATACAGTGAGTGTTCAGTAAATACTGAATATGTGAATGTACAATATAAATGCATTATAAGTGTATAATTTGGGGGAGGTAAGATTTGGTAATAATTTGAATTTTATCAGAATCTTGCACAGTGTCTGACAAATGATGCTCAAATATTTGTTAAAGTATTAGCTCATCTTTCTCCTTTTCTCCTTTGCCACTGCCATTTCCTTACTTCAGACCTTCATTATCTCATGCTCGAACTAATGCAGCAGCCTCCTCGCTGCTCCCATTGCTTTTAGTCTCTTCCTGTTTCTAATCCAACCTCTGTGTTATTACTGTTAGTTTTATAAAACTCCAGTCTCATCATACCTAAAATCTCTCCTGTTAAAACACAAACAAACAAAACTGTGCGGTACTTTCCAGGCTGCTTATAGGTCAAAGTCCAAATTCCTAAGCATGCCATTCAGTCTGATCCCAGGCTTTACTTTGAAACTTCATCTTTTTTGCCCTCATGGACCATACTTTGCTCATACTGGTCTGTTAACTATTCCCCAAATATACCATGAAATGTTATGCCCCCTGTGCTTTTGGTAAGGCTTTTTTTCTCTCTGCTATGCTCTCATCCTAACTGTCCAAACAAGGCCAGATCTCACCCACTCTCCACTTTGTGAGGAACTGTTACTTCCTTTGGTATTCTCATATAGGACTAAGTGCCAGTAGTACTGTAACTTTTATTAGTTGTTTTATAATTATAGATGCTGTATCTCCTCTACTAAATTGTTTTCCAAAAGAAAGGAAACCTTTGACTTGGTTGACTTTGTTTTTCTTTGAATCTGCAGTACCTAGCTAACATAGTAACTAACACAGAGGAACTCAACTAAATGTTCTGGGTTTTTTATTATAGCAAAATTACATAACATAAAATGTACTTACCATTTTAACCACTTCTAAGTGTACAGTCCTATCGCATTAAGTACATCCACATTGTGTGCAGCCATACTACCATATATCGCCAGAACTTTTTCATCTTCCTTGACACTCTGTACCCATCACACACTAATTCCCTATTCTCCCTTCTCCTGGCCACTGGCTACCACCATTGTACTTTCTAGCTCTCTGAAATTGACTACTCCAGTTACCTCATGTAAGTGAATCATATAATAGTTGTCCTTTTATGACTGATTTCATGTGGTGTAATGTCACCAAGGTTCCTCCATGTGTCATAATTTTCTTCCTTTTTAAGGCTGAATAATAGTCCAGTGTGTGTGTGTGTGTGTATACCATATATATACCACATTTTATTTATCCATTCACTCATCATTGGATACTTGGGTTGCTTCCACCTGTGAACTATTGCAAATAATATTTCTTTGAACAAGGGTATGCAGATACTTGTTTTTAGTCCCTGCTTCCATTTCTTTTGGACATATACCCAGAATCAATTAAATATTTTAATTAATTATTAAATTAGAATATGTTTTCTTTTATCAGTGTACAAAGCTGTTTTTTTATATAACTTAGTCTGTGCTGAGTATTTATTTAGAAGTTTAGAAATGGACAGAATATGCCATTGCCTTCTCTACAGGGTACCAGCCGTCCTTCACACTATCATGTTTTATGGGATGATAACTGCTTTACTGCAGATGAACTTCAGCTACTAACTTACCAGCTCTGCCACACTTATGTGCGCTGTACACGATCTGTTTCTATACCTGCACCAGCGTATTATGCTCACCTGGTGGCATTCAGAGCCAGATATCATCTCGTGGACAAAGAACATGACAGGTAATATAAAAGCACAACAAACAGAAATTTTCACTCAATTCCAAGTATGGTGGCCATGTTAGGGCATTCTTGAGAGATCTCTCTCAAATGTTTCCATGTATGTTTCCTCCTTGCTTACCATAAAGTACTGCCATTTAAAGTTAAAGTTCCACAAGCTATTCGAGGAGTCAGCAATCCATGCAAAAAGCAGCGATAGTAGAACTGACTGCCCAGAATAAGGGTTCCCATTAAAACGTACACTTTAGGCTTATTAGTACTAGAATGGTATAGTGATTTAGTTGCCTTATGAAATTAATTTGAGGGAGAGATTGTTGCTGACAGACAAAATGATAGTATGCTTGGGATTTACTTCTAAACAATCCTGGGGAGGTGAGAGAAGTAAAACAAAATTGGCCTTGAGTTAATAATTATTGAAGCTGGGTGATAGAAATGTAGCGATTCATTTTACCAGCCTCTATTTTTTTTAATATTTTTGAAATTTTCTACAAGTTATATTTTTCAAAATTACTACATCAGAATAGGGTTTGTTTTTGTGTTCATTGCCACTTCTCTTACAGTGCTGAAGGAAGTCACGTTTCAGGACAGAGCAATGGGCGAGATCCACAAGCTCTTGCCAAGGCTGTACAGATTCACCAAGATACCTTACGCACAATGTACTTTGCTTAAAAAGTCCAAGAATATTCTCTGAGAGGAAGAACTGAAAGATGCATCGACATACAGCATATGTTTGCAGTGGAGTCAGTTGAGTGGGGATGCCTCCAGCCATACAGCAACCAACACTGTGTGGGGACCAGGGTCTGATTTTTATGTTGATACAAGAAAGATTGTTTACTTCATCAAGGAACACAGCACCATTATGCAATATGAAACCAGCCAACTGCTTTTTTGTGCGGTCTCCTTAGGAAGTATCGCCATTGTTTTGTTTTCACTTTCTTGTAGTCTAACCCTTTTAATGCCTTTACCTCAAGTTGCTTGGCAGCACAACTATCTTTGCAAAAAAAAAAGTAAAGAAAAAGTAAATGACAGTTAAAACACACATCTACGTGAATAATCAAAGTGATTGTTCACGATTATGTGTGCAAAAAAATTAATGTGCATTCATGTATTCTTGTAAAAGGTATCTGTATATTTTAAATATATACATGTATACTTCATATACATATATATCTGGATCTACATTGATAATAGATATATATGTGTCTATGCGAGTATTTTATAGTTCATTCCATTGGGGAGCTTTCTTTCCCTTATCTTCCCACCACCACTTTGATTTTTCTCTCTACCTCCCTTGCCTTCATTACCTACATTTTTTTTTCTTAATGCTACCAGTGACATTCAGATGTTCATGTATCTGGTTCATTTGGATATAAAGCATGGCAAACTAGATTTTTATTTTTATTTTGCACACCCTACTCCTGTCTCTTGTCTCACACGCAATTCCAAGTCCTCAACTCTTGATATTGCTTTCTGAAGAAACAAAATTACTATATATATATAACTATAAATATATATATATACACACACAATGTTTCTGTGAGAGTGCGTGTCTGCCCCCTCCTGCTCTGAATTTACATTTGCCATTTGTGCAGTGTGTACATAAGCAGTAGCAACCTTAAGCTATTATTTTTCTTTAGTCTGTTAAAGCTGCTATAAATATAAAACCTTGTCAGAAGTTGTAACTCAGAAATTTCTCTCTATAAGTGATATGTATTCTAAAGCCTTCTGTTTCTATGGGTTATACATGAAAGTCCCTTACAGCTTTTATAAAGGGCAAATATTCTAAATGATTGGAACTCTTTAGGGTTGAGGCCTCTGAAATTGGGTGGAGAGAGAGAAGGGGTTGTTGAGGGTTTTTTT
>RCUC01115056.1:0-45577 GCA_003697995.1 Taxidea taxus jeffersonii
GGGGGGGCGGTGCGCATGAGAGCAGGGCTGTGGGGTCGTGTGGTGATGAGTGGGGCACCGCACACCGGCGTGGGGGTGGAGGGCTGAGTGTGGTTGGTGTGGAGACGGCGGTGGCGCTGTGTGCGTCAGTGGGCAGGGAAAAGCACCGAGGGGCAAATAGGTAGAGTGAGGGGCTGGTTCCTCCAGTGGGGCCGGCATCACATGGGGGCCCAGTGGAGGGTCCCAGGGTCAGGGGGCCTCCTCCAATGGTGTGTTGGGGGTCTAGGGCCACGGCCTGGGGGTCAAAGGCTGCTGCTATTTCTAAAAGCCCCATCTACCCTGAGGGGGGTCTTACTGTACCTGGTAGCTGAAGGCCATCCCCCTTCTTCACACCTGTGTGATGATTTTTGAGACATGTTAATGAAGGAGAAGCACATACAGCCTCCCCTGCATGTCCACACACGCACGCGCACACGCATATGCACACACGGCTGCACACCGGTGCTCATCCTGACATGGGGCCGTGATGGAGGTGCAGGTGAAGGGATGGGAGTGCAGAGGGGGCCCAGTCCCTGTCCATGCAGCTCACAGGCACCTGAGAGGCTGGGCTGCCCCCTATCTTCCTCTGCTGCAGCCCCCCAACATCCCACTTCTCTCTACACAGACCCCCACCTCACTGGGGTGCAGGTGTGTGTTCAGTGAAGGACTCTGACCTGTGCTTCAGGGCAAGAGAGGCCTGTCTTCCTGCTGAAATCTTCAGGAACATAGGTCCGGCTCCTGCCCCTCACCCAGGCCCCAGTGAGGCCAAGAAAAGGGCAAAGTCTGCCTCAATCTGCTGTACCCTGCCTTCTGCCCCTATCTGCCCGACTGTCTGCACCCTGGGGCCAGAGCCGGCCACAGCTTCTACCTCACTGTGTGGATGCTGTCCTGACACCCTCCAGGCCTTTTGACCAGGACTGTCTCCTTAGTATTTTCAACCTCAGTTGTCTCCTGGTTCTCTCCAGCTTCTGGACTTCCCTGAGGACAGCTTAGCTCCACTGTTCCTACTGGTGGGGCTGTCATAATCTTAGGGGGACCCCTCTAGAAAATGGGGTATTGCTCTTGGGAGCCAGTAACCTTTGGTTATGACCCAGGCTCTGTACCTGGCTGGCTGCAGAGAGCAAGAGGTAGCAAGGCTTCCCCTGTACCCCAAGGAGGGGCCATCGACTTTCTCATCTCCTTCTCCTGGACCCCAGACGGTCTGGCTGTTGGAGACCTCCTTCTGGAGCTTGGGGAAGGAGACATGACAAAAGACTGAAGATGTGAGAGGGGTCTGTCTCTGACACTGAGTGTAGGTGTTGGTGAAGGAGCCAGCTGTGCTAGAGCCAGAGGCCTGGGCTTTGGATTGGGGCCTGGCCAGATGGGCATCCCTCCCTCTTCTCTGAGAGGCCCTAGAAGACCAGGCTGCCAGCCTGCTGTGCTGAGGGGGAGCCCAGGGAGTAGGAAGATGGTTTTGAAGGTGGAGGAGGAGCCAGGACCCAGGCAGGGTGGCAGCTCTGGGGATGGGGGGTTGGGGAGTGAGAAAGGGAACCAAAAGTTTGGCCACCTTTCCTAGAATCTCCTTTGCCTCCATCTAGGCCGAGTCTATGTTGGGGGTGGTTTGCAGCTCTGCTCTGTGGAGTTGAGCATAGTGGTAGGAGTGAGCGCAGGTGGGGCTTTCTACTCCCTATCAGGGCTGATGAAAGGACCAGGTCACACTAGAGGCTGGAGAATCAGCCAAGTGCTCAGCACCCTGAGCCTGGCCTGTGAGGGGAGGGTCCTCCATGACATGACCGGACAGACAGAGACTGGGACAAGACCCTGGAGATGGAACAGACAGACCATCATGGCCCAAGCAGGGCCTCAGGGATGCAGGAGGCAGCTGTTGGCACAGGGCATGGACACAGAAGGCACTCAATAACCATTTTGTTGAGTGAATGAATAAACAACAAAAAAAGTGATCTGAAGAGCTTCTCTCCTGGTCCGTAAAGGGGTCATGCTTACCTTTCTTGTCTTTCTTCTCTTCCTCCTCACCGCCAGCCCCCAGCAGGGTGAAGATGATGCCAGTCTGAGAATTCACACCCACGGCAGTTACTACCATCCGTCCAGAGCCCTCCATCACATGGGTCCCTGGGGAAGGAGACGAAAGCCAAGTTACCGTTGCACCGGCCCAAGCCCCCTCCCCAAAGGAGTGGAAGGAACTGGGTCCCCGGGAAGCTCCTGGCTCTTTGCCTGCCGAAGCCCTGGGGTGCCACCCATGGTTCGGGTTAAACTGTGTACATATGGCAAGTCCTTTGAAGAGAATTTCACTTTGGGACAGAGCTGCAATGGGCCCGGGATTCAAATATTGCCATACCTTACTTCTTAGGCCTACCACCTACTACCTTCTCCCAGAGAGTCACCTCCCTACTCTGTCCTGGACAGGACCTCTTAAAAAAGCCCTTCTAAAGGTCTGGGAGAGAACTCAGGGCACTGGGAACTTGGGAATGAAGACAATGGTGTCTTTCTTTTCACAAATGTCTAACTGAAATTCAGCATTTCCAACCGCCATGAACATAGGCAACCATCCCCTGAATGTTAGTGGCTCCCAATGCCATTACCTGTGTTACAAAGAGCACAGGTTCTCTGTCCTATGACTCTGTAGTTATTGCAATCATCTATGCTCATCCCGATTTTACAAGTACAGAGGTTATTGGACTACCTGCTGGACTTCGTTATTAGGGTGCTGACAAAGAAGCACACTCGTTACTCTATCACGCGCTGTTTATTCTGCGAACTATTTTAGTATAATGGACATCCTCTGTGATCCAGTGCATTCTGTTTTATGTGGTTTAAAAAAATTTTTTTTAAAAACATTTTATCTATATATTTGACAGACAGACATCACAAATAGGCAGAGGCAGGCAGAGACAGAGGGGGAAGCAGGCTCCCTGCTGAGCAGAGAGCCCAATGTGGGGCTTGATCCCAGGACCCTGGGATCAGGACCAGAGCTGAAGGTAGCAGGTAAACCCACTGAGCCACCCAGGTGCCCCGAAATTTTTTATTTTTTAAAGATTTTATTAATTTATCTGGCACAGAGAGAGAGAGAGAGAGAGAGAGAGAGAGAAGCACAAACAGGGAAAGTGGTAGGCTCTCCACTGGGCAAGGAGCCTGATGCGGGGCTCAATCTCAGGACCCTGAGACCATGACCTGACCTGAAGGCAGACACTTAACTGAGTGAGCCACTATAGGCGCCCCTATTTTGTGAAATGTTTTAAAAAGATTTTCATATTTTATTTTATTTATTTATTTGATAGACAGAGATCACAAGTAGGCAGAGAGGCAGGCAGAGAGAGAGGAGGAAGCAGGCTGTCCGCAGAGCAGAGAGCCTGATGCGGGGCTCGATCCCAGGACTCTGGGATCATGACCTGAGCCGAAGGCAGTGGCTTTAACCCACTGAGCCACCCAGGTGCCCCTATTTTGTGAATTTTAAAGCTTTATTCTGAGTAAGGGTGGCATGTGATAACACTAGACCTCTCCAGGCTCCAAGAAAACCTCTTTTGTAGAATATTAGGATTTTCAAACTGGGCTTTAAAGGACCCCGGAATTCTTTTGAGGGGCAGGACGGTGTGACGGTGGCACAATGGCCACAGGGGGGTCCTCTGGTTAGAGTGGCTCCACTTTTATTCATTCCTGGAGTTTCTGTGTCAGCTGCTGTGTGACAGAGGCCCCCTCGACCTGCAGGTGCAGAGGGCAGCTGGTCCAAGGTTGACTTGGGGGGTTTGTGCTGGAGTGAGGATCAAACGAAAGGTAAAGCTGCTGAAAACTGTGCTACATACACAGAGTGGAATACTATTTGGCCTTCCAAGGGAAAAAAATTATGACACAGGCTACCACATGATCAGCCTTGAGGACATTACGCTCCGTGCAAGATACCGGATACAGAAGGCCAGCTGCTGTGGATTCCGCCACAGGAGCTCTGTGGAGCAGTCAAAGTCGAAGACAGAGAATGGAGTGGTGGTTGTCAGGGGCCAGGGAAGGGGGCTTTTGGGGGCCTACTGTTCAGTGGCTCTGGAGGTTCGGTTTTGAAATACGAGGAGTGCCAGAGGTGGATGGTGGTGATGGTGGCACAATGGCATGAAGGTCCACAATGCCACAGACTTGTACCCTTAATGATGCTCAACACGGGATATTTTATATGTATTTTACCACGACAAAAGAGTTGGGGAAAAAAAAAAGCAAACCCACTGAAGCCGTGGCCTTAATTGGGAAATAGGTGAGGCTGGGTGGGGTGGGGGGCGGCTGGGACCCAGCCTGGGACACGGCTGGCTGCTACTTTGGCCTGGTCCCAACAGAGGAGATGCAGGCAGAGCTGGCCCTCTGTCCTCAGGCTGGTGCAGGGGACATGTCACTATGTCCTAGGAGCTCTCACAGGGTGGGCCTGCACGCTATCCTGCAGTGGGCTCCAGGAACCCCTGGGGAGGGCCCCTCGGCCTGCCAGTGGCCCCACTGTTTAGTCAAGAACCTATGTAAGTGCAATTTGCACATTCAGGCACCCATTTTTTATTTTAAATTTAAACTTTTAGGGACGCCTGGGTGGCTCAGTTGGGTAAGCGGCTGCCTTCGGCTCAGGTCATGATCCCAGCGTCCTGGGATCAAGTCCCACATCGGGCTCCTTGCTCAGCAGGGAGCCTGCTTCTCCCTCTGCCTCTGCCTGCCTCTCTGTCTGCCTGTGCTCGCTCGCTCTCTCTCTCTGTGTCTGACAAATAAATAAAATAAAATCTTTAAAAAAAATTTAAACTTTTACTCCCCTGGATATAAGCTCTGTTCAATGCAGTGTGTGTTTCCTTCCCCAGCAGAGAGGGGAGTGTCTCAGGCCACCCTCAGGCTGCTAAAGAAGCAGCAGACTGGGGTTGAGGGCTAAAAGGCCCTGATGACTTTTTTTTTTTTTTTTAAAGATCTTATTTATTTGAGAGAGACAGAGAACACAAGCAGGGGGAGTGGGAGAGGGAGAAGCAGACTCCCCACCGAGCAGGAAGCCTGATGTGGGGCTTGATCCCAGAACCCTGGGATCATGACCTGAGCCGAAGGCAGACATGTGTGCACGTGGGTGTATGTGTGTGTTCTAGCCCCTTGTCCTCTAACATCTCATGATCTCAAAAATGCTTTACAGACAGACAAATGGACACTCTCAAGTGAGTTCCTTCATGGCGGGTAAAGGTCAGTCTGTCTATCTGTGCATGGGTAAACCAAGTCATGCAGGCTCCCAGATGGGGCACGAAGCCTGGTGAGCTGAAACGGAGCCCAGATGTTCAGATGGTGAGCTCTACGGCTGACTCCTTGTTCTTTCCCAGGGCAGAAGGACAATAATCTTGTGGCTCTGAGCAGGGAATAGAAGGGACCCCAGGATGACTTCGGACACTGGTAGCAGGCTGAGCAGCCCAGGCAGACCCCGGAGCCTGTCTACTTGCCCAAGGGGCACAAACCGGGAGAACTAGGCACACTGACAGGACTCGGTAATTTTAACTTGCTGACAAGATTTCTGTGCGCTGGCTCGGCTAGTGTGCAGTGGGTGGGCACCATGAAATATCAGCAGTATTAGACAGATGTGGAGCTAGGGGTCCAGGGAGGTCACGAGGTGGGGGGCGTCTCCAGGTCTTTCAAGGGAGGAACACACTGCACTGACTCATGGTGCAGATGGCTGTGGCCATGGCCAGCCCTGACCTCCACAGGCCACCTCCTGTGCACCAGGCATCAAGCTCACACTTCACAGGCCCTCATCTCATCAGTCTTTACCCTGGCCCTGCGATTACAGAGGAGAAACTGAGGTTCAGGGAGAAGGGGCTTGCCCAGGGTCACTGGCTGGTGGGGGCAGAGCCAGGATTTGAACACCCCCCTCTTTCTCGAGTGGACTGTCTTTGTCTCATACCAGTCCCCACTTCAGGAAGCCAGGCCCTTGCACCCTTGTCTGAAACACATTCGGAAAATGTTTGCTCTGCCCGGGTGGTAATGGGGAGGCCAGTCCCCACCTCCCCGGCCCTAAGCAGGATGGAAAAATACACAGGGGGCCAATTTCCACCTAAGATAATCAGACCCAAACCACCTTCTAATCTAATCAGTCCCATCACAGCAGGGAGCTGGCAGCTCTGCCACGGGAGGCCGGGAGAAGGGAGGAGGAAGCCAAGGAGGCAGCCTGTGGCCACAGTGTGGGACACGGGGACAAGGGGACACAGGGTGAAGGTGCAGCATGTGCCCTGCTCAGCCTCAGATGAGCCTCAGGGTGGTCCTCCCGACCCAGCATTAAACGGGCAGGGGAGCTGTGTTCCAGCCTCGTGCCCTGTCCCCACCATGGCTCTCACCACTGTCCCCCAGCCCAGACACCCTCAGTAGTGTCTCCAAGGTCCAAATACCTCTCAGCGTGCACTGGGTGAGACCCCAGTCTGCTTCCGACCCTTAACCACCGAATCCTACCCTGTGGCCTCTGCCCTGGGAGCATGCAAGTCACTAGGGATTAGTGTTCAGTCCCTCACCTTGGCTCAGTTACCCCTCCTGAGTGCCCTTCTCTCTCCTCTGGCCCCAAACCTCCTCCTCGAGGCTCAGGATGAAGGCCCATCTTAGGTGGCCTTCCCTGACCTCCACTTCATCCTTCTCCTCTGAACTGCCCTCCCCTGCAGTTTCCCTTGGGGGTACTTCCAGTCCTGGCTCCCCCCCTAGACTGTGAGCTCCTTGAGGGTAGGTTCTGAGGGGGAGTCTCCCCTTAGCAGAGCCCAGGTTGTAGCTGGAACTCCAGCACTTTCTTTTTTTTTTTTTTAAAATACGGCCTCCTTTTTTTTTTTTTTTTAAAGATTTTATTTATTTATTTGTTAGAGAGAGCGAGCGAGCACAGGCAGACAGAGTGGTAGGCAGAGGCAGAGGGAGAAGCAGGCTCCCTGCGGAGCAAGGAGCCCGATGTGGGACTCGATCCCAGGACGCTGGGATCATGACCCAAGCCGAAAGCGGCCGCTTAACCAACTGAGCCACCCAGGCGTCCCTGCTGCCTCCTTTTTTGGTATTTACCCTGGTGGCTATATATTACATTTAGGATGGAGAATCTTCCACACCCTTCGGAAGCCATCCTTATGGTTTTGCAAAGGGTCAGATAGATCCCAGCCTCGCACTCTTCCTTACCCCTCACTGGGCCATGCCTTCCCCCTATCAGGATCTCAGAGCCTGCTGCCCCTCCTAGCAAAGGAAGAACTGAATGGAGCAGATCACCCCCTGTGGCAATTGCCCCAGCTCCAGAATACCCCTCAAAGGGCAATATTTGACCCCAAGGGCTGCAGCTCTAATGGTGGAACCAAATCAAGGTCGGTTGACTAGATCTCCCAAAGGAACCCTGCAGGATCTCTGGGTAGAGGCAGAGGTGAGAATACGTCAGATGGGGGGAGGACAGCTGGCAGGGCTTTGCACCAGGACCTCCATGTCCACGGTCCCCTGGCACCATTTTGTAGTCCCCACTTCCTCTAGTCTCATGGAGCCCCTCAGAATACGCAAGCACAAGGGGCGGGTAGATAGACAGTACTCTGGGCCGAGGGGCGTGTGGGACCCGGGAACCAGTCTGCTGTCTGCTTCTGATTTGCTGTGTGATCTGAGGCCAGCCCTCTCCTCTCTGGACCTCAGACTGTCCTCTGGAGAATGGGGAGGTCTAATTTATGCCACCACCTCTCAGCGATGAAGTCTGGGCACCAAGGGTCCTGGAGTGATAGGGCCACTCCTGGGGGCATAGGGCAGCCTCCATGAAAATGCTGCATCTCAGGAGTTTGGATCTTGGTTTGGATGGGGCCAGTAGAGGCCTGCGTGGACAGACTGAGTGTGGCGTTACCTGCCCAGGGCCACAATTCTTCACCTGATGGACAGAAGTGGTAGAATGCCAACTCTGTGCCAGGTCCTGGGGCCCAAAGGGACGTCCCTGCCCTCTAGGAGCTCACAGTGTAGCTGAGGTCAAAGGGCGCAGACTGGAACACAGATCAACCACAACACAAGACAGCAGAGAGCCTGGGCCCAGTGGACTGATGGGGGGGCACAGCACAGGCAAGGGCAGGGAGGTGGACCAGTGTGATAACAGCAGATACACTGGGCTGAGGCTCAGGGCCGTGAGGGGCGGAGCAGGAGAGATGCTGCATCGTGGCATGATTGGAGTGTAAGGCTGTAGAGCTGGGGGTCTTCTTGGTGTCCAGTTGGGAGCGACTAGGAGTATTTCTGGGTCAAGGAGGGAGAGCAGGAACATTTAGTGAGTGGTCCCCATGTGCCAAGTACTATCTGAGCTACTTTCTCCACGGGGCTATCATAATCACCCTGTGAGTGACTATCGTCACTCCCATTTCGGACAGGGAAGCAGCCTGGAGAGGTCATGGCTGCATCCGTCATGGGAGGGTGGCACAGGCAAGGACCAGGGATGTGGCACCAGCTCTTTCCATCTTGCTGGGAAGGCTTGTGGAGAAGCTGGAGGCAGAGCTGTCTGGGACCACTGTGAGGAGTGAGATGGAAGCAGGGAACAGAGGGGGAGCTATGTCAGCCACCCAACAGCCATCCATGCATGATAGAGAGAGGAGCTCGGGCCCAGGGAACACTGTGGCTCCCACCAACCAGCTGTCCTATCTTGTCCCACCTGAACCCTCCTCTCCTCCCCCCACAGGGGAGTCGTCTGGCTTTTGATCTGGCAGCAGAGGTTGGGCCAGAACCTTTTTGAAGGCTGGCTCAAAGGCCAACTCTGCCTTAGACTGGCTCTGAGCAGCAGGAGACCACCCCCACCTGGTCCAGATGCCAGCAGTCTCGGGCCCAAAGCCCCACACAGTGGCAAGTCGGGTAGTCTGAGCCGCCAGTGGCAGAGCTGGGTGGGGGGGCTAGCTTTACAGAAGGAAGCTTTGGAGCCCAGAGAGGGCAAATGGCTGACCGAGGTTGCACAGCACATGAGGCACAGATTGGGGCTTGAACCTAGGGCTCTCCCAGTTTTGAATTCCCAGGCCTCTTTCTGCATGGGAGAGGGGAGAGGCCTCTTTCTGGGGGCAGAGATATGAAGAAGGGATAAAGGCCATTCGTGGGAATTCTCATCTGCCTCCAGGCCCAAGCACCAAGGAAAGCCAAGGCAGTTCCCAGCCCAGAGTGGTTCCTTCATCATTATTGTTATCAACACAGTTAATAACAGTAATAACACATGCTTGCAGAGCACCAGACAGTTGGCAAAGCATTTCAGAGCCCAAAAGCCTGTCCTCCTCACAACAGCCCTGTGAGGTAGGTTTGGTGCAAGTACAACCCCAAGCCCCTCCCCTCCCCGTGGCCTCTCCGGCTCAGAGAGGTGGAGTGATGGCTCAGGGTCACACAGCTGTGAGTGGTGGAGCCGGGACTTGAACCCGTGCTCTATCCACTACACCCCGCTGCCTCTCATGGAGAAGAGGCAGGGTAGTGTAATGGAGAGAGCGCGGGCCGAGCGGCAGACTGGGCCTTCCTGCAGTCACGGTGTCATCCCAGGCTCCCTGGAGGCGGCGGCAGTGGTGGCAGGTCCGGCTCTCCATGCCTGGCCTTCCGCTTGGGCAGGGTGGGCAGCAGGCCTGAGAGGGTCTGCCGATGTCCTGTGAAACTTCCTGCTGTTAACGCTCTGGCTCCAGGGGTGGTGGAGGTGGGTGGGGTTCTGCTGGGGGCGGAGCCAATGGGTCTGCTGGAGCTAGGCCCTGCTGCTTTTGGGGACACCCCTCACCCCAGCCTCCTGGCCCCTGTCCTTTCCCTGGCCACACAGAGGTTGCCTAGTCATTGATTTCCCAATGGAATTTAGCATAAATGCTCCAAAAGGGCCTTGCTGCTGGGTCATAAAGTCCCAGGGGTCATCAGAGGTGAGCTTGCACTGCAGAGAGAGCTCAGGGCTGGGAGGCTGGAGGGCTGGGGTCTCGCTCTGCCTTCTGAGGTGCTTTACACTCCTGCTCCGGGCCTCAGTTTCCCCAGCTGCAAATTGAGACCAGATCAGGGTTCTCTAGGGAACTACAAATGTCCTGGAAGGCTGCCAAGTCACAAATTGGAGCATTTCTTTCTCATAAGAGGGACCACTGCTTCCATAGGACTCTCAGGGGATTCAGGACCCCAGGGCATCAGAAACTACTGGCCTTCCATGAAAAGAGGGATAAAGGGCAGGCCATACAGGTCCTGCAGTGGGTCCTGGCCTGGAGGATGTTGTGGGGACAGTTGACGGATGTGAATCCATATAGAACCTTCCAGTAACGGTATTGCATCAATGCTGAGCTTCCTGAGTGGGTAGTTGTGCTGTGGTCACACATTTCTTAAGAGATACACCTGAAGCTCAGGGGGCAAAGGGCCATCATGACTGCATGACGCAGCAAGGCTCCCGGGACCAAATGGGGCAAAATGGTAGCAACAGCTGAAATCAGAAGGAAGGGCATTCAGGTGTTCTTTGCACTCGCCTTGCAACTCTCCTGAAAGTTTGAAATGGTCTTAAAATAGAAAACTAAAAACAACAACAACAAACAAACCACACCCAGGTCAGAGTTTGCCCTCCAGGGCTCACCTACATGCTGCTTGATCCACACAGGCTTTTAAACAAATGGGGATTTCTCACCAACAGTTAAACACTGGGAGAGTGTACATGAAATGTGGGTTCTGGCTCCCCTTGCACTGTAAATGCTGCAGCCACACTGGGGCAGGGGCTTCTGCGGGCAGCAGTGAGAAGCAGACATGTTCTTGGTTTGGTGCTGTGCTCTCCCTGCCAACCCCATGCAGGGGTGACCTTGTAACTCCTGAACATTCTACTCGCCTGGCCTGTGTCTGCCTGTCCATCCTGGGAGATGAGCTCCAGGCCTTTGGGATTTTCTTTGTGCCCCATCCCTGGGCACATCCAAGTCTTTCTGAAGGCTGGTCTGTGCCTGTTTGTCAGATGGGGAGACTGAGGACCTGAGGGGCAGAGGCCATGGCTGGAGCTGACAGAGTTTGGGGACCTGGGTGTTCTGCCTCCAAATGCTGTGCTCGCTCCACACCACATAGCCCCTCACAGCAGTACCATTTACAAAGGACAGTAACATCCATCCATGCATGCAGTCCCCACAACAGCCCTGTGGGGTAGGCAGGAGGGAAGGGCCCCCCAGCAACTCCTCCACTGCACAGACACCAACATGGGGGCTCAGGGAGGTGAATGGACCTGTCCAGGGTCACAGGCTAGGCATACTTGGGCCGACTGCCCCCAGCGCCAGAGTGTTCTTTGCTTTCCTGTAGGGTGCACCAGTGTGCCAGACACCCCAAGGGGGTTTCTGCACAACCATGAGGACCCCGCAGGTGCCCCTAGCCTGGTCCTTCTCTCTTCCCCAGGGGGCATTCAACTGGAAGGCCCAGCAAGGCCTCCCTGCCCAGGGAGAGATCCGACGTCTCTGTCATGCACAAAAACGAGCATCCAGATGGCAGTTATCCAGAGTTCAGAGTGCTGGAGAAGAGAACAATCAAGGAAAACCCCCTGGAGGAGGCAGGCTCATGCAGGCTGAAGGAGGGGAGGAGCTGGATGGGGGAAGCTCAGAGACGGGGAAAGGGAGATATTCAGGATGAGAGAAGAGAGGGGGAAATGGACACTTTGACACAACCTCATCAGCTGGGGGTCACCTCATTTTATAAGCGAAGAACTAGAAGCTCAAACAGGGTAAGAAGCTTGTCCAGGGTCTCCCAGCAAACGAGACAGTAGGGATTTGAACCCAGACCTGTTTCACCACCCAAGTCCAGGCTCCACTTGAGGAACGGAGAGGGAACCAATCTGTCATGGGCATCTGTCAGCTCTCACTGGGCTAGGGAGGGGCTTCCCCTACATCACACACCGGGGCCTCTCCACAGTCCTCACGGGTCAAGAGAAGGGGTGCAGCATGCCCAAGGCCACACAGTGAGTTCATTCCCAAGCCTGGATCTGCCTCACTCTAGCCCAACCCGGCCTCTTCTACAACAGCCTCAGCCTCCCTCCTCTCTCTGGCAGATGGTGCTTGAGCTGCTGTGCTGTGCAGGGCCCAGGGATGGAGCTCCTGGTAGCTTCACGCTCAGGGCTTCCAGCTGCTGGATGGCTCTGGGTGAGAGGAGGAGGTACAGGTGCATTGCAACGATGGTGATGTCTGTCTATCTGCATGTGGCCAAGGCTGGATGGGACCCATACAAGTGAGACCAATAGATCTCTTTGGGTGGTGGGACTGGATGCATTCTACTCTTCACCTTATCTGAGACGGTTTGTACTCAGCCAAATTCAGCCCACGTTAGGGGCTGTGCTCGAATGGACCAAGCACAGCGTGAGTGCCATGGGATGAAATGGGAGCCCCAAGCCATCTTGGGGTGACTGTCCAAGGGCAGTGGTGGGCAAAGAAGGCTTTTTGGAGGAGGTAGGCCTGAGCAGATGCACAGGAATTAAATGTGTAACAAGGAAGGGAGAGGGCCATCTAGGAGGAGGGAGCAACCTCAGCTGGGGCAGGGCGGAGGGAACAAAGTAAGGTGCATTTCCAGCAGAGGTGCAGGGCGACAGTGGACGTGATGAATCTGTGACGTGTATGCCTGGGAGGGCACTGAATGCACTGGCCATCCAGGGCTTGGGTCTACCCTACAAAACCCCCAGCACTCCACAGCCTGTCGAGGCTCTGCTCACACACAACCAGTGATCAGGAACTTACTACCTTTTGGCAGCCTCTTTTGTCTAGAATGGTTTTAACTATTACAGAATTCTTCTACTTCCAATTAGACTGCCTTCTATTGGGCTGACTCTACCCTGTCCCCCTTCTCCCACGTCTTTCCTTCTTTCTGTGAGCCTGGGCTAAGCCACTTGCCCCTCCCAGCCCCATGCAACTGTGCTTCTGAACACCAGTGCTCAGTGCTGCAGTTCACGGCCAAGGGTCACTTTCTTCAGTCTAGCTCATCCTGCACTCTGGCAATCTTGGTGGGTCCTGCCTCTTGCTTTCTTTTTGTCATCCTCCCTGCACTCATGGTCTCTGCAAAGTTGGTGGGCACACTTTCCATACTGAAATAGGATAGAGCTCCAGGGAAGACCACTGGATTACCAGCAATCCAAGAATCAGCACAGACCCACCAGAATCTCCCAGGCTCCAGCACATCATGCCCTCTCTTGCACATAAGGACATCACGGGGACCCTGGCTGCTGTCTCCTGATATCCAGAGGCCCAGGGTCCACACTATTTGCCTGGGCTTCCAGCTAGAAGTAAAGGTTAAGACTTAAAAAAGTTGGTTTGGCTTGGGCTGGCTAGCTGAATTCCCATCTATCTCTGCCCCATCCAAGTCTCTTCCAGAGTCTCCTTGCAACAGTGCCCATCTCCTTGGCTGGTCTGGGGTATATCAAGTCAGTGATTCTGAACAAACATTTTCTCTCCTCAGCCTCCTCCAAGGTACCTACCCCACCCCCCTTCCCTTCTCCAAACTGTCTGGAACCTTTGTCACCCATCCATTCAGGCTCAGGGGCTCCACCTGACTTCTACTGATTCAGATGACCACCGGGTCACTTCTCCCAGGGATGACTGCCTCTCTTAACCACTTCAGCTCAGGCGGTCAGAAGCAGGGCCATAGGGCCATGATCATTTATAGGACCCTCATGTGGCCCTAAATTCCAAGAAGACATTCAAGACTTTCTATGATTTCTCAGACTCCAGGGCCTTTGCACTTGCTGTCCCTCCACCTGGAATGCTCTTTCTTCTCATTGTTCTGGTTTCAGCTCCAAAACAACCTCCTCAGACAGGCCTTCCCTGACCAATAGGGTTCCTGTCCCTTTCCTCAGAGTTTCTATTTCATTATAATTAATGTCTTTATCTGAATATTTGAAATTACCTTACATATTTGCTTGCTTTTTCCTTTATTGTCTAGATTCTAAGCTTCAGGATGGCATGGACATTATTTGTCCCACCAACCACTGGCACACAGTAGCTATTTAATAAATGTTCGTCAAATAAATTCTGAATAAATAAATGCCCCAGCTCTGATTCTCATTTCTTTCTACCATCCTACCCTGCAGACCTGTTGATCTTTCTCTTTGTATTGCAAGGACATCCCATATTCCTTCAGGCCTCTGTGTCTTTGCACACATATGTCTCCACTAAGAGGCCCTTTCTCCACACTTCAGGTGAGTTCCTACTCTTTAGAACCCTGGGCAATTCCACTTTGGGTAGTTCTGCTCCTTTTTTTGGCTTTCTCACTCCTCTACTGTGGATGATCTGTTTGCAGGTCTGCTTCCCCTAGCCTCTGTGAGCTGGGGGCTTTCAAGGCCAGGGAAGGCTCTGAGTCATCCTGGGTCCAGTGCTCAGCACAGGGCCTGGCCCAGCACAGCTGCTGCTCAGAGGATGTTTGCTGAGCAGTGCTGGACAAGGAGACCCTTCACATGTCCCTCTTGGGGGGGGTGTCTCATCCAGCTGAGGCCTCACCTCTGCAAGGTCTCTCTGCCTCCTCTATTTCCCCCTGCAGCAGCCAGAGGCAGTTTTAAAAAATGTGCATGTGACCAGTTCACTGCTGAAAACTATTTCAGATGATTCTCATCACACTTAGAAAATTTCCAAGCTCCTGACCATGGCCTACAACATCTGGGCCCTCAACCATCTCCATTTTGCTCACAATCTTCCTGCTTTAGTGTCTTTGCACTTGCTATTCCCTCCATCTGGTATACATTTCCCCCCAAAAGTTACAAAGCCAGCTGTCTCTCCTCATTCACAACACAACTCAAACATGGCCTTCCCGGATCCCCCAGCCACCTGCCTCCTATTGCTCTGCTTTATTTCCATCATATACTTACCACCCTCTGGGGGCTTTGCCATGCCCGTCTCCTCTCACCACACTGCAAGCTTCTCTGGGCAGCGGTTTCATCAGCCTCACTCCCTGCTGTATCCCCAGCACCAAGCCCAGTGCCTGGCCCATGGTAGGTGCCCCAAATAACCGTTACCTGATAGAATCTTTCTTATCCCTGACAAGAACAGGCTTTGGTGTCTGACTTTCCAGAAAGCCAAGTCACTAGAAAGTAAGTTCTGTGAGGGCAAGGATTCTCTGTCAACGTTATTTACTCTACTATCCCCAGGGCCTGGAGCAGTGCTGCTCAGCAGTAGGCTCAAAGCACGTTTGTTGGGGGAAAGGGTCTGGAGCCAAGGAACAAATCTCTGAGAACTTCCAGCCTCATGACAGGGACACAGATGGCCCCGCAGCATCAAGGCAGGAACTGGCAATGGGAGTGAGCCCGCCGTTGGGCCACATCTCACCTGACAGCAGCATGGGGTCCTTGTCCACGGACTTGCGCACCTGGTCAGACTCCCCTGTCAGGGAGCTTTCATCAATCTTGAGGTCATTTCCCTGGATGAAGAGGCCATCGGCAGGGAGGAGGTCACCTGGTGGAGGGGAGAGAGAGCAACAGACTCAGCAGGGTCTCAGGTGGCTGGAGGGTCTTGAAACATTCCCTTAAAGGTGTGATTGCAAGGTCAAGTTCATCATTGGGGACCTGTTGCCTTGAGGTCCCGGGGTGTGGAACTAAGATGGTGCCCATCACAGGCAAAAGGCAACTGAAATGTGGAGCCAAGGCGAATGGCACAAGGCCCAGAGGGCTGAGGCTGGGCCAAGAACAAGTACATACCCTAGCTTGAGTGGGCACGTACTTTGGTTTATAATGTGCTTCTCTTGGCCTGGTGTGGATTTAGGGTCCAGTTTTCTCAATGATTCATGCTTCTCTGATCTCAACTATAGTTTGGGAAATTGTTTTGGGAGGGACAAGTCTGTCCTGACTACGCTGAAGAGACCCTAAGACAGGCACATTATCAGAGGAAACCAAGCTCCCTAAGGCAAAGTGAAGAGGGCATGGCAATCTCTCCCCCATCTTCTGCCTCTACTTACCCAGGACACATCTTGCCTAAACCCCCTTTGGTGCCAGCCAGCCTGATCACTTTCTCTATGGCAGTATTATAGGCCTAGAATGTTTGCTCATCTACATCCATTTCCTACAACACCTTCTCAAGCCTTCAAACCAACCAAGAATAGCCCAGTCAGATATAGGAAACGGATATCATCTCATAAACCCATTCTGAGTGTTAGTGGTCCTTGGAGTATTGTGTTGGGAAGACTTCTGTGTCTCAACTCTGAGCTGTGATTGATTAGTAATGTCTGCTACAGGTGTAAGTTGCAAGAAAAGTAGCATACGTGTCCTGTATTTGCCATTTCTGACTTTACATAGATTCTGGAATCCTACCTCCTCTAGGAAGTAGCCTTCTACTTTCCCAAGGATCTCAGAAGACATCCTGGCTCAGGATTAGCCTTCAGGGACTGACTCCCTTCCCTGGGTCAGCCTCTCTGGGCCTGCCTAGCCTGTCCCACCTCTGCTCAGACTCGAGCTCTAACACCTGGCCCTGTGGCTGGGACACTTACCATATTTGACCTGGGCGATATCCCCAACAACAATCTCGGCCACAGGGATCTGGACCACCTGGCCAGCCCGAACCACGGTGAACTTCTGCTCTTGTTCGATGCGGCTCTGCAGGCCCCGGAACTGCTTCTCTTTGCTCCAGTCATTGAAGGCCGTGACCAGGACCACACAGATGACTGAGAGGAGGATGGCCGCCCCTTCAATCCAGCCGGCCTCTGCCTCCCCTTCATCCTCTGCCCCGCCCTGGGCCGTCGCACAACCTGCAGAGAGAGCAGAGGGAAGCCGGCAGGGTGGGGTCAGGCAAGCAGGAGGAACCTACAGGTCTGGATTTAAATCCCAGCTTGGCTGAGTAAAAAAACGGTGGTAATTAGATGAGCATTATTAAATTTATTCAATGTGTCTGGGTGGCAAGCCCGTCAGGTTCCTCTTTCATTCTAGGTGTGAGATCTTGGGCAAATGACTTCACCTTTGGAACCTCAGTTTTCACCTCTATAAAAAGGGATGAATATTCTTTGTCTGGGGGACCTATTGTGAGGGTTGAATGTCAAGGAGGTGAGGTCTGTGGCTCTAGCACAGACCCAGCACAGGGGAGAGGCCTGATTCATGAGAAAAGAGGAGTAAGGATGTAACAGAATGAAGATGATCAGTTCTGCACGTGCTTTAGGGCCTAGAAGGGCAGTTTTGATGATGCGCTTTCCTTCCGTACTTCCAGCAACTGTGAGGCTGGTCTCCAGATAGCAGGCCTGGGAGTGGGCAGGGGTGAGGGGCAGGAACCACAGCTCTAGCCGTGTCCAACAGGCTGGTAAGAATTCTGCCGCTGCCCCTGTACAATCCTAGGTAACTCACTGTCCTCCCTGAGCTGTAGTGTCCTTTGCAAAATGGGAGTCACTGAGACCTCCTTCCAGGTTCCAGGAGAGGACAGTGAAAGCCCCAGCCAGAACTCTGGGTTATGACATTTATGCCCTCCCGCTACACAACAAGGACACCCACAGTCCAGGCTGTGGGCCGCTTATCTGTCCTACAGTGACACTGTATCCCACACCCTCACACCGCTGAACCTCTCATTCTGGTTCCCCAGACTGCTTGAGACTTGCCAGTCCCACCTTGTGAACAGAAAAGAACAGACATATTTGATACAAAGGCCTCACGTCCTGCCCATGGGGTGCTGAGTCCTAGGGTCTCTCCAAACTCCTCCACATACCCTGCCTCCCACATCCCCACAAGGATCCAGGGAGGGAGAATTATTACCTCCGCTTACAGATGAGGAAACTGAGGCTCAGAGAAGGGAGGGGACAGCCAAGGTGGGTGCTGCAGCCAGGACTAGCCCAGGCCCTTTTCCCACCAGAAGATGGTGAACAGCCTTCTCCATGGAAAGTGACCCCGAGCAGCATCCTCCGACTATCCATCCCTGGAAAACTCAAGAGGTTCCCTTTCAAGGTGGCTGGGCAGAGGACTGGACCATTCACAAATCACTTGCACCAAGTGTTCATTTTAATTCTCAAGCCGGCCAAGAGAAGTGGTTCAGAGAGGGGTGGCTACTTACCTGGGGTCAGACAGCAGATCTGGGGTTTGAATCCAGGCCTGAAATCTGACACTGGACTTAGCCTTCCCACTGTCCCTGAGCCCGGTGGCCTCCTCTGCCATGTGCTGGCCTCACGTTGCCGAAGACCCATGGCTGACTGGAAGCCCAATTCAGTCCCAAGGAAGAGAGAACAGTTTTAAGAGATCCCAGCAGGAGCTTCTGGGAATCCAGGGGTCAAAGGCAACATGACAAAAAGGCCAAGTGGTATCAGAGAATGTTTTCCAGCTCTCAGAGGGGTGGAGGTCAAGGCTAGCTGGTAGGCCTAAGCTTGGGATGGTCCAGAATCATGAGGCTCAGCAATATGTCACTGGAAGATTCCATGGCTTTCACTGAACCAATCACTCCTTGCAGGCTAGTAAATAACCACCTCATTGCACAAGGTCTTCGATGGCACTCTTTCTTTTGGCATTTCAGGCTTCTCCAATAATTTTAAATTGTTTAGCTGAACCAGGCTTTAGTGCTAATGATCATTATAGTCGTGCTTATGCTAACTGACATCAGGCCAGCCTTGGCTTTGAATTCCAGCTGCACTACTTCACTGCTGCATGCCTCTGACCTAGCTATTTAGCCACTGTGCCTCAGTTTGTTCATCTGCAAAATGGGGGTGAGGACAGGCACTCCATCGTAGGTGGCTGAGGGGATAGAGGGAGAGCGTTTATGTAAACCCCTCACCTCACTGAGCACATGGAGTGAAAGCTGCTGTTCCTTGTTGCCTGGTGAATGGGGTGTGTAAATGCATTTGAGCTCCACAGCCAGGCTGGAAGGGAGCCTCGGACATCCGGCTGAAACTCAGCATCGAGTGATGACCGGGGGAGGGGAATCAGGGTGCCCTTTCTTCATCACTGACACCAGTGGAAGCCCCAGAGACTGGGAAACTTGCTAAACAGAAACCCAGTCCACGGAAATGTGCTCTTTTGGGGTTTGAGTGAGTGACTTGAGATGCAGAGCCCTAGTGCTTTGCTTTACAGGACTTTTGTTACCCTCTGCCTCTGCTACATGCTTTGTAAATGGGAAGACTCTTGTGTGCTTCATTGATGGGCCTCCCCATTACATATCACAGTAGTTACTGGAGCATTTAGGAAACTCACAGATAGCTCAAGACCATGGAAAGCCTTCGGATTCTGGAACTATTAAGACCTGACTTCAAATCCAGGCTCTGCTGTGTGACCTTGGGTAAGTGACTTGGCCTCTCTGAGTCTCAGTTTGGACAGCTGTAATGTGGGATGACTTTGTGAGCCCAGAGCCCAGTAAGGAGCTGGCCTATATTGGATACATGATAAATGTGGGTCTTCTCTCCACTTTCACGAGCTACTCTCCTTGGACTGGCTTTTGGAAGCCCAGAGTATGGTGTTTGAGCAGGATTCACTTTGTTTCCTTGACTCCCAACCCTGCCTGTTGCCTTTGCTTATTCAATACCAAGGAGCCCTTTGGGTCCTGAGGGCACTCTGTCAGCAAAAGCCCATCAGTTTTTACTTTCTTCTGAGAACTGTTTGATGGTCACACAGTGCCTTAGAATGGCCAGAAAGTGGGTCTGTGGATTGCTGGCTTAGGCCTTTAGCTGCCAGGAGCTGCTGGACCCTGGGAACAAGCCCACTGCCCCCGGTTGCAGCTGGGGGGAAGAGATAAGGAAAGGGAAGGAAGGGGGCTCTGAGCAGGCCTGCTGAGGTCTCTTCTGGGGGGACCCTTCAGACTGGGTCTAAAGATTATAGCCACAGAGTCTGGGAGCCTGTGGCTGCTCTCTCTGGACCTGGGGATTTATAGGGTTTGGTTTTTGTCCATCTGAGCTCAGGGAACCTGCTTGACCTCTCTGGGTCTATCTCTACTTGTCCATCAGTAAAATGGGGAAGCTGCTTTCTAGATGGTGACTGGGCCCTGGCATCAAAGAAGAGTCCTTGAAACTGGAAGAGGCACAAATATTTTCTAAGCACCTACTATGTGCCTGTCACTCGGCTGGAGCTCTGACACTAGGGCAGCTGTCACAGGTAGGGAGTTGGGAGCATTGAGTGTGCTAATCCCAGGCCTGGGATTAGCATGTACATGGGTGTACCTCTGACAAGTATCTGGAGGTCTCTGAGCCAAGAAAGCGAACAGGAAAGGGCTGTGGGTGCTTCAAGTTTCTACAGCTTCCAAGTCCATCACTAGCCTCATTTTGGATATAACTGATGAAGCTTGAGTCTGACTTGGCAGGGTGGCAGTCCTGGCAACATGGAAGGTCCAGAACTCAGAGCTCAGGTGCAGGTCTGGGCACTGGAGAGTACAGGAAGTTTACTCTCTGGGGCTGGAATATATGCAGCTACCCTCATCCACCCAGATCCTGGCCTGAGCTAGTGTCTCAGCTGGAGGCAGGGAGGGGCGGTGGAAAGCACCACAAGACATGGGTTTATCTAGTCCCACTGCCTAACAAGCTGTGTGACTTTGGGCAAGTCCTTCCCTGTTCCAGGCCTGGGTTCCCACCTCTCTAGAATGGAAGAGGTTGTAGCCATCTGTTAGGAGGCCTATCTGTGGGGCGGCTCCTTCTGGCGCACACTAGGACCTCGATTCCTGCTCCCACCACACCCCCTCCACCACCTGCCCTCTGACTTCTAATGCTAAACTGGGTCACAGGAAGTTACTTGGGTGGCATTGACTCAGTCCCATCCCTTCCTGAGGAAACGCAGCTAAGGGATGGGAGTGTGGGCTCGGAAGCTAGAATGTCTGGGTCTGAGTCATGGTTCTGCTACTTCCTAGAGTGTGACCTAGCAAGTCATTTACTGTCTCAGGACTTTGGCTCCTGGATGATAACAGCAACTACCCACAAGGTTGTTGGGAAGATCAAATGAATCTCTACTGTAAACGTTCCCAACTAGTGGTGGCTATAAAAATAGTAAGAAGAATTATCATTATCGAGAAGCTGTGTGTTGTTGCATCCTTAGCTTAGTTCCAGGCTTATTCAATAGCCATGTGCAATCTTCTACATTTTCTATGAAAAGCAGCAAAGACTGCTTCCTAATATGCAGCTCTTATAATGTTCTAATTGAAAGTTCATCCCAGAATTCACCATCAGAGGCGCTTGGTTGGCTCGGGTCATGATCTCAGGGTCCTGGGATCAGGTGCCTCATCAGGCTCTCTGCTTGGCAGGGAGCCTGCTTCCTCCTCTCTCTCTGCCTGCCTCTCTGCCTACTTGTGATCTCTCTCTATCAGATAAATAAATAAAATCTTAAAAAACAAAAAGAATTCACCATCAGGGGACATGCTGTCTTTCTAAAGCACTGTTTTCCCTCCTTGTGGAAGCTTGAGCTATGTGAGTCATCCTAATTCCCTTCCTGCCCTGGCTGCCAGGAAGCTCAAAGTCAAATTTAAATCTCAAACACAGTAGCAAATATAGTTGGTTTATTCGCTTCCATTTCTTTCCTGTCTGACTTCCTATTTGACTTTGTCTTGTGAAATCTGTCTTTCTTGTGTCTTGAAATGCTCTCTGGAAAGAGGTCACACAGGATAAAAAGCAACTTAGTAATATTACTTATAAAATTGATGTAGTTGGCCTAATAGACTTGTTTATCTCATTTCTTGGGCAACTCAGGCTTGGGAGAGGGTTGGAGGACAGATGTTCAAGGAATTTCAGAGACCACCTCCTTCTCTGGGGAAATGAGGCCCATGATGGTTATTTCTTATCAGCTCTTCACTTTTTATTTGCTTGGTTGAAGTAATGAACATAGTAGGATTATCTCTTTAGGCAGTGCATTAATTAGGAAAATGCTGAATCATAATTAATAACAAATGTTTAATAATATCCTACTAATGAAAAATCAGATTATAAAAATCTAACAAAACAATATATCTTATGGGAGCCCCTTTATCCCATAGTACGTGTGTGTGTGTGTGTGTGTGTCTGTCTGTCTGGTCTCTCTTCCTCTATCGTGCGACATAGGTTTGAACGACTTTGCATTGTAAAGGAGAGAGTCATAGAGTTGATAAAGATCTAGCCCAGAGCAGGTGCTCGGTTTCTGGAATGAAAGGATGAGGGAAAGTTGAGATTTTCCATTAGGAGTCTGAGTTCTGACTTCGAGAAGAGTGGGTCTCCTGCAGGACCCTCTCTGGATGAATGGGACAGTGCTTCTTCAGTCCACAGAGCAGTGTCTCCATTCAGAATGTGGCGACACATTTTGGGAGTCCCCCTTATTCAGCATCAGCCCCATGAGTATGTGCATGATACTGAACCAAACCTGGGACGGGACCGTGAAAGAGGAGGAGCAGCATGGATGTTGAGTCCTTCTCACGCTCTGTGCAAATGATACAATCCAAGGGAGACTGGGAGGAGGAAGCCTGGGGCAGTCACATGCAAGGCGGTAGCTGATCCAGCACCTACTCAGTTACCTTGAGCGAGTTAGTGTCCTATACCTTGTTTTCCTCATCTTTAAAATGGGCATAATCATGGCCTTTGCCTCATGGGGTTTTAGGAAGATGACATCTCAGCCCAGAGCTTGACGGGCTGTAAGTGCTCAATAAATGCTCATTGTGGTTATTCTCATTGTCAGTGCAATCCTTCTGTCTCATATGAGGGAAAACTGGGGGCCAGGGGCTCTGGGAGAGGCCCTGCCTCCTGGGCCTGTGTTCCCTCACTTGGGTGCCCTGGGGCATAGTTGGGCTGCTTGTTGCTGGGTGGGGAACAGGGGTCTTACCTTCATTGCTCTCACCAGGTGGGTGGTAAAAGGACAGTCCTAGGGAGATGATGGCCGCGATTTCCAGGATGATCAGTGTCACGTCTTGTAGTGCCTCCCACACCAGCTGCAGGAAGGTTTTTGGCTTCTTTGGAGGTATAAAGTTTTGCCCGAAAATCTGCTTTCTCTTTTCCAGATCTGGAGCGGTGCCCGGCAAACCTGGGGACAGAATGCAGAATGGTTGGCTTGGGAGGCCTGGGAGAGATGCTCGGGTTTCAGGGAATTGTCCTGAGTGGGGACGGCCCTGTGGTGAAGCACAGAGAAGAGGGGAACACGAAGCAGGAAACTTGCAGGCAAGTGTTGGGCCTGGTGCCCAACACTCACTTCCGGCCCTCAGTGTGCTTCTGGGAAATGGGCAGAGACACCACGCTGTGGGGTGACTAGTAACCCCACCCCCAAATGATATGTCCACATCCTTGTCCCTGGAAACTGTGAATGCGAACTTCGTTAGGAAGGTGGTCTTTGCAGACGTCATTAAGTTAAGGATCTAGGGATGAGATTGCCCTGGATTATGTAGGTGAGCCCTGAAACTAAGGACAAATGTCCTTTCAAGAGACAGAGGGAGAAGACATAAACCCAGAGGGCACAGGCTCTGTGAAGACAGAGGAAGAGATGGCAAGAGGCAGCCAGGAGCCAAGCAATGCCAGAGCCACAAAGAAGCCCAAAGAAGCAAGAAAGGGAAGGCACTCTAGAGTTCTGGAGGTAGCATGGCCCTGCCGACACCTCACCTCCAGACTTCTGGTCTCTGGAGCTGTGAGGGAATAAAGTGCCCTTGTTCAAAGCCGCCCAGTTTGTGGTCACTTGTTATGGTGGCCACAGGAAGCAAATACACAGCACCAGGCCCACCTTGCACCACACCCTTGCTCCTGCTCTGCATTTCCCCCCTTCCCTCCCCACTGAGCACAGACTTGGAAACCTCTGCCTGAGTTCAAAACCCAGGCTGTGCCTCCAGCTCTCTGAGCCATGGTGTCCTCCTCTGCGATGGTGATGGTGACTGTTGCTAGCCCATGAGTGGCTGTGAGCATCTCATGAGATAACCCATGAGATCAATGTTTGTTGAGCACCTACTATGTGTCCAACTCTGTTCCAGACACTGGGCAAGAGCAGTGAGGGAGACAGAGTGCCCTCCCGGAACAGCTGGTGCACAGAGGACACACGCGACATGCTGAGGTGGCATCTGGTGGTGGTGGCAGATACTCAGTGGAGGCCAGCGGTCCTAGCCCATCCTGTGGACCAGGAGGTTGGAGCGCAGTCCTCATCATGCAGGGCCGGGACACAGTGGTCTGCTTCCAATCCACCATTTCTTCACTTCCAGATAATTCTCCCTGACTCACCAGTCTGATCCTCAGTCCCCGCTCAGCATGGACCCTGGGAGGCTCCTCATGGCTTCCATAATGGAGCCCACCTTTCCCAGCCTGGTGCCCCGGCCTCTTGATCTGATCCTGAGCCTCGAGTGCAGGTGTATTTCCACGCCGTGCCCCACCCCCAGCCACACCAGGCCAGTCCCTCTGTCGACATGGCTCATGTGGTCAGTGTGGCCTTCCCCTGCCCTCCACCCAGCTCGATTTGCCTGTCTGTAAGTCCTCGCCCACACTCATTGGAGCCAAGGGGTGAATGACCAAAACCTTGGCAAATCACCCTGCAGCCTTTGTGCCTTTGAAGAGGAGCCTAAAAGATCAACCGTCATGACGGGATTCCGGTGTGTGATAGAGAGAGGCCAGGCTCACGGGCTCCTGGGCCCCTTCGGAGGTCAGCACTTCTCCTTGCTTCTCTCCTTCCTTTGATGCCACTCTGTGTCACCCCAAGTCACTGGTGTACCTTTACTTTTTCCACAACAAGTCCCCCGGCATACTTCCTGCCTTGCTCACACTGTTCACAGCCCCACAAAGAGGCCTGCCTTCCATCTTCTCTGGGTGCCTCTGCTGACAAGAACTCCCCTCCACCCCAAGTGGACAGCAGCCCCTGGCCCTCACCCCTAGGTGGCCTTCAGCAGCAAGGCTGATCTGGTCACTAGATTCTGTGTCCCAGGCCGTGGTGTCCTGGGTGCAAGGACTGGTCTGCTTCCTGTCCCTCAGGTCCTGGCACTGAGGCCACCAACCACCTTAGAATCCTCCTTACCCACCAAATGCAGGTGACACGCCCAAGTGTTCTGAATCTGGCATGGGGTATCATCACGAGGAATGCAGCACAAACGTCCCCCCACAGGTGGGCAGTGTCCATCCTATCTCTGAGGCCAGCCTAACCCCAGCTCACCTGTGGCTTAATGAGGATACCTGGAGGGTGGGCATGGAGGGGTTGGGGGGGAGGCATACCCCCATCAGACTTCCAGCCTCAGTCTATTCCAGAGAAGGGGGAATCTGGAGGGATCCACAGAACAGTACCACTAACATGCTGGGGTCAGAGTCCTGGAACATTCTGCTGCTACTGTTATAAGGGTCTAGTGGTTCATTTTATTTTATTTTTATTTATTTATTAGAGAGAAAGAGAGGGAATGAGCATGAGCAGGGGAGGGACAGAGGGAGAAGCAGACTCCCTGCTGAGCAGGGAGCCTGAAACTGGGGCTCAATCCCAGGATCCTGGGATCATGATCTGAGCTAAAGGCAGACACATAACCAATTGAGCCATCCAGGTGTCCCGAGGGTCCAGTAGTTCAATATCAGATGGTTCTAGGGTTCTAACAGTCATTCCTTAACTTATCCATCCATTCATTCATTCAACCCGTGTTTCTCAGGCCTCCACGTGTGGGCCCAGCTTGGTTCTGGGTGCTGCATGCTGGGAAGAGTGATATGAAGGGAACAGCCCAGAAGCTCATGGACATGAGTTCAGTGGTCCTGGGAGTCCAACAACCTATGGTCAGGGGTACAGGGAGGCAGGCATGCCCCCTGTCTGGATTCCAGGCACTGAGCCTCCTCTGATGCTGACAGTGAGACCTCCATTGCCAGCCTCCAAGAGCCAGGCTGAATGAGACCCTGTGGGGAAAGCCTGAGGACAGAGGGGCTTGTTCTAGGGGAGACCCCACACCAGCCTAGCAGTACAGGTAAGCTCTGGAGATCCAATGTTCTGCCTGTGCAAGAAGGATGAGGGCTTCCAGAGCTAGGTTATGCCCATTTTCTAGATGGGAAAACTGAGGCTGTCATGAGACCAATCTGCTGTGTTGGAGCGGCTTCCAGGCCCTGAGAACTCAAGTCAGCCCTGTTCTCAGCCCATGACAGTGTTGCCTCTACCCTTCCACGCTGGGGTGGCCATCTAGGCTATCCACATAGAAAGCAAGCAGGCATGATACAGTGTGACTCTAGGAACTTAAGGAATTTTCCTTGACTTCCTGCCTTTGTTCAATTCTAACTATAGTCGACACTTGAAAGTATTCTACTTAGGCCTCAATCCTTTAAATAAAAGCTCTAATTCCTTTAGAGTCCTTGAAAAAGGGAAGCCATCATCAGTTCTGGCCACAATGGTATAAGTGAGTTTAGGTTTTTTTCCTGGGAGTGGGTTTTGATAAAGGGAAGAAGGGAGAACTGGGGAGAGTGATGGATGGGCCTCTGAAGAAAGGGGTTATGACCAGTCAACACTGGCCTGTGATGACAGTTTGCTGGGCTTTAACTAGTCAGTTCCTTTCTCTGAGCCTCCGTTTCCCCATCTTGATAGTACAGAAGTTCAACAGGATAGGTGGGCCCTGAGGATCCCAGGGGTTCTAAGGTCTACAGGTCCTGAAGTGGTCCTGCTATGGTCTGTTCATATCTGGGGGCTCTTCATAGGTTTGGTAAACAAGGGCTTCATGTAGAAGCAGCTCGGCAAGGTTGGGGCCAGCCTATCTCCTGGGCCCATCCTGACTGATTCAGAGAGAGGTGAGTTTTCTGAGGGTCTGTGATTCAAATGTTCTGGCGTCTACAAGGTGACCAGTTGAAAATGTGGGTGTTGGCCAGTTCTGGGAGTTTGCTCATGGTTCAGGGGTTCTGTTGTCTAGGGATTCACAACCTGGCACTGAGATTCTGGGTTCTGGGTTCTGGGTCAGAGCACAGGGCAGGGGTGGCAAATCTGCATAGCTGGAGGACCAAGCAGCCTTTGTGAATGCACGAGGTAGATGGGTGGGAGGCAACAGGGAGTAGTGGCGACTGGGGCTAAGTTCCCATGGGAGAATGTGGACCCAGTGCAGCAGATCTGTCAGTCTTTCAAGAGAAGCTGGACACCTGGAATTTCATGTAAAATCTCCCCATTAGGAACAGTTCATGGCCAGATACAACATAGCTGTGAGCTAGATTCAGCCCTGGGGTTGCTGGTGTAAGACCCTCAAGGCTATGGGGTGGGGAACATGGAGTGGGGAGGGGCAGAGCAGAACAGCCTCTCTGTCTCTTCCTCCTCTTTCCGGGGTTTCCTCCTCCCCAGCACCATGCTCTGCCCTGTTCCCCACAGGTTCTGAGATCTCTCTCCATTTTTCAGAAATAACAGCTGACAGAATAAAAATATTTGTGTGTTCTGTAGAGCCAGTCCCACTTGAAAACTGAGGCAGTTTCCCGACAACCAACACCCTGGTGTATAAACCCAAGATGGGAACCTCGAGTGTTGAGGTTCACATGGGGTGACTGAGGTGAAAGATGGGGGCCGTAACATCTTCACCCTCTTCCTCTCAGGGGAAGGCGTGCCAAGCTGGAGCTGGGGATACTAAGCTCTAAGAACTAAGGCAGGGTTTGAATGTAGATGTCATGGGTTCAAATCCTGACTCTGAGTGACTCTGGGCAAGAGACTTCACTGCTCAGTTCCTTGGTTTCCCCATCTGTAAATTGCAAGGAATAGTAGGGTCTACTTCATGGGGCTGGGTGAAGCTTTGGCAAAATGGCTCGTGGAAGGGTCCCAGTGCTGTGTCTGCTACCCGGTGAAGATATTGTGCTATTATTGCCCAGTTTTAGGTGGTGTGGGTGATAATCATGACCTCCGAGAGGTGGAAGATTTTGGACAGGTGGGATTTCAGTAAGATGGGGAGGAGATGGTCAAGGTGATGGCAGGAACAGTGGAAGGGCCATATGAGGGTGGAAAAGCCACTTATCCTCTCTAGGCCTCAGTTTCCCCATATGTGACATGAAGGAGTGGCCTGACTGAAGACTGGGGGCTCTGATACCTTGTACCCAAAGATACTGGTTTTGAAGACCTACATTGTCCAATCCACTTATCACACTCCTCCTAGGAGTGGAATCGTGTAGTCTCCCCATCTTCTGACTGAAAATTAACATGCCTATTTTGCGGAGCAGAAACAACAGAAGGTGATGTGAGAGATGATTGGTGTTGGAGATTCAATTTAGATTAAAGATCATCTCGCCATTTAGCATATTAAAAGTTAACATTCTGTGTCAAATATAACCAGACAAAACCAGCAAGGCCGTGACAATTCAGAAACACAGTGCCAGGGAATTGATATCAGAAGCTGTGTGGGGTTGGGGGTTTCCAATGTGAATGTCTTTTTGCACAGCAGGCAGAGGACAGAGTGCAGAGTGAGGAATCAGGTTTGTGGATGAACTTGGCCAGTAATCTCATCCTTAGGAGACTCAATTTCCTCATCAATAAAACAAAAGCGAAATAATGCCTAGATGGTGGTGAGCCATACACAGAGGAATATGTACAAAAGCTCTCTGTAAATTGTACAGGCACAGTCGCTGTGCCTTCATGGTGAAAAACCTCCAGGACTTGTGCAAATCCTTCTACCAGAATCGAAATTTGTGTGTTCTATTAGGCACGTAATAGGAGAAAGTCAAGTGCAAAGCATGGGAAACTTTGGTTGTGCAGGAATTATTTGTTGTAATGGCTACTTGCTATCATTGGCTATTGGAAGGATCTTCACCCCAAACTTCCTCTGTATCCAGCTGTCCTGGACACAACTGGATTTCCCCCCACCAGCCTCTGAGCTCTTGCCCTGTTAGTCCTCATTCCTTTGCCTGGAATGCCTTTTCCTTCCTAGCTCTTTTGGACCCAGCCCTAAGTGCCGCAAATGGCAGCCTCAGGACGTCAGAGAGACCCTGTTTGATCAGTTGCGCACCTGCACCTGTTAACAGAATGATAATTTGTCATAGACATTAAAAACTCAGGTTTTACCACATAAAAATTCCAATGTGTGGCTCAGGCAAGGATCTGTGCACGGACCCCAGGGAGATGGATCTTGTGACTGAGAGCTCTCTGACCCAAACACTGACCTCATGATGGCTCTGGGGACATGTTTCCTGTTAAGGAAAGCTCAGGGAGACAGTGAGTACCAGCTGAAGTTCTTTCAGGAGTAGAGGGAGCCTTGGCATTGTCTGGACTAGAGCGCAGACCCGGGGACCAGGAAGAGAAAGTGTAGGGAGGGGTCCTGGCTTCCTTGGAGGGCAGCACTTTCTCACGGGTGGGCTGAGTGCAAGGATGTCTAGGGAGGGGGAAAGAGAGAGCACACTCAGAGGCTGGCCAACCTGCCATGGTGTCCTGTCCCCAGATGCCAGGGCCTCAGGGACTCTGGGTCCTTCTATCTAAAGAGGCTTAAGTTCCCCCCACCCCTTCTCAACCCTTCTCAAGATAGAGAAAGTAGTTAGGATCCTATTAGATAGTGTGCATCCAATCATCCACTTGCTTTTTTTAGCCAATCAACAAATACTTATAGAGCACCTACTATAAGCAAAACATCGCACTGCATGGTGGAGACACTGCACTGAGGAAGACCACCATGCCAGGAAGGGTTTTCTGGAAAAGTCTAATTAGGTGAGCTCAGAAGGAGTGAGGGTTAATCAGGTAAAAGGCTTGGGGTGGGGGAAGAGGGGTTGACAGAGGCAGTAGAAACCCCAAAGGGCTTGGAAAAGGCTGATGTGGCTGGAGCATCCCTGGCGTGCCTCTCCAGAGAGGGGGCAGATGGTCTCCATGGAGAGGATACATCTGTTTGGTGCCACACGGGGTCATCATGTGATGTGCGGGTTATCGAATGAACACTTTGGATCACGGCACTCCTCTTGTTGCCTTCTTCCTCTGGCCTGCCTGGTAGCTCAGCAGTGAATTTACAGTTTACACCTTTTGGAGCTGCATGGAGGACTGAGGGCCATGTGTTGTGCCTGTAAATCATAATCTTAGTCCTCCTTTCTTCCCTTTGTCTGAATTTCCTTACTTCAGTCTCTTAAAATCTTTTTGTATGAGACAAACTTTTAGAGCTACTTTGGATGTAGGACATGCATAATTCATTAGATTAAAAAGGGAGCATTGAAACAGGTAAAGTTGTAGACACTCAGAGGTCAGAATGAAGGAGCAAGATGATGATATGGGGTGTATAAAATCTGACTTTGGGGCCAGTAATTGGGGGCAGGGCTCCGCTTTTCCTGGGTGTGGGGCATTGCAACAAGGTGCCCCATGCCAATAGGCTGGGCTCTGTCAAAAGTAGGGCCTCTGGTCGTCAGGAAGGGCTCAGGGGGAGTGTTCTGAGCCATCCAGATGATGTCCGAGTTCTTCTTTCCTATTCTGAGACCTCCACAAGGCTGAGCATCCCTGTTCCCAGCAAAGGGGCACCAGAGAATTTTTGGTGCTACAACGAAACCTGCCCATTGAATTTGGCTGGTATTTGTGGGAGGGGGACATTGTCTGGCTGAGTGAACCTGCCTGCTGTCTGATCACATGATCGCAAGTAAAAAGTAACTTTCCATCTGCTGTTTGGTGCTGGTGCCAAAACAGCTGCTCCCCCAGATGCTGGTGCGTGGCCCTTCCTGGCCCTCATAAACCATAGATTCAGCTGTTACCACTAACTGCCATGCTACTACTAACTAACCACCATGCTACCACTAACTACCATGCTCCCACCACTACCGTTCCTCTGGGGCTGGAATGTGCTACCTGGGTATTACTGTCAGCATTGCTACTGTGTGAGACTGTGTCTGGACCCACTAATGCCGCCACGCCACACCCCACCTCTGTCCCGAGACTTGGTTTGGATGTATCTTTACTTGCTGTGTGATCATGAATAAATTACTCTCCCTCTCTGGGGGCCCTCAGGTTGTTTTGCTTGAGGACCGAACAGAACCAAGACTCTGACAATGCTCTGTGAACTGTGAAGTTCTTCTTCCTCTATTGCGATCACCCCATTACACAGTTATGTACATTGAGGCAGAGTCCTTCTGCTGGGAAGGCAACTGAGTCAGGCCCCTTGCCACAGAGCCCAGGGGTCACACCTGCTCTGCTCTAGCCTGATCTAGTTGGGGGTGGGTCGTAGACACAGAAAAAAATGCCCCACAGTGACCTTACCTGACTAAGCCAAAATAAGTCATCAGCTGGCACAAGCCTGATCCTGTCAGCTCTGGGGTGCTTAGGAAATTTCAGATGAAACAAATTGCGAGTGCTCTTCTAGGAAGGCCAAAGGTGGTTTCACGGTCCTTATGTGCATTTAAAAACCAGAAAGGGTTCAAACGAGGGGTTGCTCTCAGAAGACAGGTGTGTGACTTAGTAGGTGAGAGAGGCAGTTTGTGCAGGTGCGTGCCCACTCGAGGGTATGGCTGTGTGTGTCTGTGTGTAGTTGAGTGGCCTGGGCTTCACACAGTAGGGGGAGATCATGTGCTTCCCGTCTGCCAGAGGCCAGGGAGAGCAGGCTGTTACAAAGGAATCCCTTCTGGGATGTTTGGGAATTCACAATGTTCAAGCCAAAATGGTGAAATGGCAGGAAAGACCTAACTTTGAGCCTTGCCCAAGACTACGTCCCAGTTCTGTGACCTTGGGCAGGTGACCTTCCCTCTATGGGTCTCAGCAGCAAGTTCCTGGCATGCAACATGGGGATGAGGCTAGCGCACCACTTCATGCAGTCACTCTGGGGACAGAGTGCACTGAATGCGCTTGGTTGGACAGGTGCCTGGCTCGGGATAAAGTCTTGATAAGTAGTACTTGCTACTGTTGCTGCAAGCCTCTAGCTCCTAACCAGCTCCTAACTACCTCCTAACCAGCTCCTAACTTGGTGGTACATTGGCATCACCAAGGAGCTTAAAAAACATATTAAAGGGGTGCCTGGGTGGCTCAGTGGGTTAAGCCTCTGCCTTCGGCTCAGGTCAGGATCCCAGGGTCCTGGGATCAAGTCCCGAATCGGGCTCTCTGCTCAGCGGGGGGCCTGCTTCCTCCTCTCTCTCTGCCTGCCTCTCTGCCTACTTGTGATCTCTGTCAAATAAATAAATAAAAATCTAAAAAAAAAAAAACATATTAAAGTCTAGGCCCCAAACCTAGAGATTATGACTGAAATGGGCTGGGGCGAGGCCCTGGGCCTTGGGAGTGCCTGTGGACGACTTGGTGGTTTCCAGACCAGCAGCTTCGGCCTTACCTGCGAGCATGTGAGAAATGCGAATTCTGAGGCCCACCCAGACCTACTGACTCAGCTACTCTGGGAGTGGGGCTCAGGCATGTGCGTTGTGACAGCCCTCCTCTGGGGACAGGGTGAAGTGGGGGAGGGAGAGGAGAGGATGTAACTAGCAAGCTAGGGGCTTTAGGCACTGCCCTTGAGCCTCACTAGCCACCCTGGCATGGGGGTTTCTGCCGTGGCTCTGAGAGGTTCAGGTCTCAGGACAGGTGGGGGACAGAGACTGGGCCCGCCTTGTCTATCTTTCACTTCCTTCAGCAGTGGTGCCAGCTCCCTCAGGGCTGATCTCTCTCCCTGAAAGCTGCACACGCATGTTAGACTCACAATCTGCCTTAAGGCGGCAGAGGCAGGAAGGAGTGCTGTGGTTTGAGAGGCTGAGAGCCCGACTTGAAGCCAAGGGGGCCGTGGAGGCCATAGTCAGACCCTCTATCTCCTACTGGTGGCTGAAGGAGCCCAGAGAAAAACTAGAAACAAGGTGAGGAGAGAAAGAGACCAGAAAAGGAGATCAGACCAGGAGTTCATGCTGAAGGTTGCCCTGCCCTGCTCTACAACCTTCCACGGCTCCCCATACACGACTGTAACCAACTCCTGTGCTCGTGGTGGCTTCTTTGAGGTTGTCCGAAAGGACTCTTCCTGCCTCACTCTCAGTCCTGCTATGTTTATCCCACTGTGTTGCTAAGCTCTGAAATAGGTCTGGCATTTGCTGGCGTCTGTCTGCTGTGTCTTGGCTCATCTGGCTCCTAGCCCAGAAGGCCCACCCCTCCCCTCTGTTGAGCTATTTAGTCTTCTGAGACCCAGATGAAAGTTTATTACTACCCCTTGAAAGCCTTCCTTGATTTGCCCAGCAAGAGCAATTCATCCTTCTTGTCCTTCCCTGAAAGCATTTGTCACCCAGGTCAATACTAACACACTTACTGGACATCTCTTCTGTGCCAGGTTTTGGCCCTGAGGTCCAAGGCCAACTGAGACCCACCCCTGGCTGCCACTGTCTTCTAGATTCTGATTCCAGCACCCCCTGGAGAAGGACTATCCACGTCTGGCATAGTAGGCCTTTCGGAAACTTCCCTCCCTCTCCTGCCTGTCTGGGGCCCTGTCGTGGGGATGTGGGTGCTGAGGCTGCCTAGAGGGATCTGCACACACAAGTGGCCACAGTTCACCTGTAAGAGCCACTTAGCAAACCTGGGCTCAACAACCCCTCTGCAGAACAACAGCCCATGCCGTGGGGAGCCCGACAGTCTGCACTTGCTTCTGTCTGTAAACTGCTATAGGCTTTGAGCGGATCTGACGGCTCTTTGACCCTGTCCATGGCCGGCACGTGCATGATGCCTGGGTTCCTGACAGATGGGTTTAGGGTGAGGGGTGTCCCTCTGATATGTCATGGCCCTGGCTGGGGTCTTCTCCAGATACAGGGTCACTAATGATTATGGGTGGTGATGTGGAGGCGGCCGTTTACCAGTTCATGGGATCACACACAGAGCTGGCCTCTAGCCACACACGGGCACACAGACACAGTGTGAACGCGCACGGCCTTAGCATTGGCTTCTTTCTCCAGAACATACAGATGCGATGGCCACTAGCTTGTGTGTACACACGTGGACCCGACACGGAAGGGAACTGGAGCTCATGAGCAACCCATATGCTGTGTCCCTCTAACCACCTTGACACGCATGTGGACACGAACTTCTCCACTGATTTAAATTCACTGGCTGTCTTTTCCCCCATCGGGCCATGTTTCCACCCCTCTACTCCACTGTAGGAATCTTACACCTGTAACACCTCTCAGCTCATGGCTCCAGAATCTCTATCTGGACAGGGCAGTGGGGATATTGGGGGTGTGGTGTGGGAGTGGGTGGTGGGGATCTGGGTGGTGGTAGGAGGTCAGGGGCTCACCTTGAAGCTATGAACCCTGAGTAGGGTTGTCAGATAAAATAAAGGATACCCAATTAAATGTGAATTTCAGATAAACAGCAAAATTTTTTTAAGGTAAGTTCTATCCCGTATAATATTTGGGACATGCTACTAATAAAAGCATTAACTATTTTTTGTTTATCGGCAATTCAAATGTAACTGGACGTCCTGTAGTTTTCTTTTCTGGCAACCCTACCCCGCAGGCTCCGCCAGTCCCCTCCTCTGGCTTCTCCTGCTGTTGGAGTGGGACAAGTCTGTGGCTGGCCAGTCTCACCCTCCTTGTTCGAGGAGGAGGGAAACTAAGGCCCAGAGACGGGAAAGCGCCATGGCCCAGATACAGGGTGATTCAGCAGAAGCACTGCGCTGGACTCCTGATTCCTGGGGCAGACCCTTTTCACCAAGGGAGGGGGTGCTTATTTTGCTCAAAGAAATGCTGAGCTTCAAAGAATTGAGCTTTATTGCACACGCCAAAATGGTGGCCATTTCATATTCTCGCTCTGTGTCAATCTCATTTAAGAGATGTGATTCAGACTGTCCTGAGGTGACCTTTCAGAAGCTTTCATCTCATCCCCTTGGAAAAATGGGGGCCAGAAAATCCATTTTTCTCTTCTTCTGTGACAGAGTCTTGACGGTTTAACCAGGACATGGGAGAGCTTATCATGAGAAGAGCTTCTCTATCTCTCCAGGAGGGGGCGCTCTGCATAGCCGCTGCATAGCCTACAGTCTCTTAGGTCCGGAGGAGGAAGGCACAGAGTGCGTCTTGACCACTTATTGAGATCCTGGACAAACGGCACCCCCTTTCTGAGCCTCAGTTTCCTCTTCCACAAACTGGTGCAGAGGGATAACCTAGGGATAACCTAGCTCTGTCCGCTGGGGTGAAGTTAAACGGAGGAGCCATGTGGGAAGTGCCTGGCACACAGCTGAGGCCAAGAATCTGGCCAGAATACCCCTTTCTTCCCTTTTTTTTTTTTTTTTTTAAGATTTTATTTATTTATTTGACAGACAGAGATCACACAAGTAGGCAGAGAGGGGAGGGGAGAAGCAGGCTCCCTGCCGAGCAGAGAGCCCGATGTGGGACTCGATCCCAGGACCCTGGGATCATGACCCGAACCGAAGGCAGCGGCCTAACCCACTGAGCCACCCAGGCGTCCCCCTTTCTTCCCTTTGAACTCAAACCCCATCCCCACATCACACGCCAGAGTGGTCCAGAGTATTTACACCTTCTCATTGTTCTATGATCACATGTGACCCCCTTAGTCCCAGAGGGGACTCCCTGTACCACATTACCCCCACTATACTGGGACTGCTGACAGAGCCCAAGTATTCATTCTTTTTTTTTTTTTTAAGATTTTATTTATTTATTTGAGAGAGAGACAGTGAGAGAGAATATGAGAAGGGAGAAGGTCAGAGGGAGAAGCTGACTTCCCATGGAGCTGGGAGCCTGAAGCAGGATTTGATCCTGGTACTCCAGGATCATGACCTGAGCTGAAGGCAGTCGCTCAACCAACTGAGCCACCCAGGTGCCCCCAAGTATGTATTCTTATATGACCATTCCTTTATATATGTGCCTTGTATTTACTTCTTCTGGCCATTTTATGGGTTTTGTCCATTTTATGGTTGGACAAACTGAGGCTCAGAGAGATAAAGTAACTTGCCCAGGGTCACAGAGCTAAAGCTAGGATTTGAATCCTGATCTTCAAGGGTCCACAGCTGTACCCTTTCCCTACTGTGCCAGGCTGCTTTCTTCTAGAGATGGCACTGAAATCAAAGCCAATGATGCTACCATTCTCCTGTTGCTCTCGAGACAGCCTTTTGCTATAAACAGAGACTTGGCAATGGATAAGGGATAGCTTCCAGGGATGCCAAGCACCTGAAGGAAAATGGGAAAACTTAGTCACCAGGCTTGGTGTTGCTAAATATTTGTGTTGTTACTGCGGTCTGGATTCCTCCATTAACATAAATAAAAGTCTCATATTTTGAAAGGAAAAAAGGATCTACAAGCCCTTTAAAAGCTACAACATTTATAGAAAAATGCATTTATGTCTTTGGAAAGCAAACAGGTTAAATAAACTGTGGTACATCTAGTCCATAAAATACTATGCAACAGTTAAAAAAAAAATAAGATGCATTCATAAGTACTCACACAGAAGGCTCTCCAAGACAAACTGTTGAGTGAAAAAAAAACAAGTCGCAGGGCAACAGGTATAGTCTGATTCCATACATGTAAAACAGAAAACTCAACAAAACAATAGCTTATATTTCCTGTTGGTACATATATAGGTAACCATGTAGAAGAAGGTCTGCAAGGATCTGCTCCAAATTCATGAAGGTGGAAATTCTGGGGAGGGAAAAAGGTATGACGGCAGGTTCCGGTGGTCAAGGGAACCCTCTTTTTAAGTGAAATATTTTAGTTTTAAGTAGGAGTGTGCTCATGTTTTATTTGAGGAATTCAAAATTTTATTTAAGGGGGAAATCAGGGGCCCTTGGGTGGCACATTTGGTTAAATGTCTGATTCTTGGTTTCAGCTCAGGCTGTGATCTCAGGGTCATGAGATCGAGCCCTGTGTTGGGGTCCACACTCAGCGTGGAGGCTGCTTAAGATTCTCTTCTCCCTCTGCCCACTCCCACCCCACTCTCTCTCTCTCTCTCTCAAATAAATAAATCTTAAAAATATAAAGGGGAAATCAATATGTACTATAGGAAAATAAAGGTTTGTCTCCACTTAACCTTTAGGAGGAGTGGTCTTGGGGACAGATATTCTGGGAGTAAAACCTTGGCTTTTCTACTTACTACCTGTGTGTTGTTGAGCAAGTCATTTCACCTCGTCTGTTGCATGGGCTGTGGTGTCTAGCCCAGAGCCCGATTGTGCAGATTAAAAGGAGGTAGCGGGAGTGACATGCCAGATACATAGTAGGTGTGATATGCACAATGCCCATCATCTCCTCTTTCCCTCTGAGTCCTGTCCTCATCTCCCATCAGGGTCCTCTCCTACTCCAACCCTATTTGTCCATGCAGTGGGCCTCCTACACCCAAAGAGATGATTGTCTCAGATCTGCTCACTACCCTCCACAGCCTGCACATTGGTCTAGGCCACCATCACTGCTGTCCTGGGTGGCTTTGGTCTTCCCAGTCTCCCCACTCCCACTCTCAATATTCTTCACCCAGAGGCTAGAGGGATGTTTCAAAAGTATAAACACATGGTGTTAATGTCAGGCCTTTGCTTAAAATGCTCCAGTGGCTTCCACTGCATACAGGGAAAATCCTTGCTCCTTGCCAAGTTCTGAAAGGTCCTATACAGTATGGCCTTCACTTTCTTCTGAAGACTCATTGTTTCCTCCGACCGCTATGCTTCAGTGACACTAGCCTCTTCTCTGTGGTTTCAGCAGAAGTGCTTTACTGCCACAGGGCCTTTGCACATGCTGTTCCTTCTGTCTGGAATGCCCTTTCCCTCTTTGCACCTAACTGAGCACTTCCTTTGGCCAAATATATCCCTCTCCCTGCCCCTAGGTGGGAACTCATTTTGAAAGTTCTCACAACTCTCTGAAAATCCCTTTCATTTGTAGGGGTGCCTGGGTGGCTCAGTGGGTTAAAGCCTCTGCCTTCGGCTCAGGTCATGATCCCAGGGTCCTGGGATTGAGCCCCGCATCAGGCTCTTTGCTCTGCGTGGGGCCTGCTTCCTCCTCTCTCTCTGCCTGCCTCTCTGACTACTTGTGATCTCTGTCTGTCAAATAAATAAAATCTTTTAAAAAAATCCCTTTCATTTTTATCATGATTTTAATAATTAATAATGTAATTGGTTTTTCTTAATGTGTCCCTGTTTCTTAGAGTCCCTGCTGACTCTAAGCTCCATGAGGGCAGCAAGTGCGTCTATCTTGGTCTGATACTCAGTTGATAGATATTCAATAAATATGGGGCCTCTCCTAGACACTTGCATGGGGAGAAAGGAGGTAAAGATGGGGCACTGTGTAATTCCAAGACAACACCTGCTCTTAGACACTTTCAGGCTGAGAATCGAGGGGCCTGGGAGATACCTGGGGTCTCCTCAAGTCGCCCCACCATGTCCAAGGCCACACTGTAATCACCTCAGTGGCCTCCTCTTTGTTGCTGATGGGAGGGATGGAGAAGGCCCCAGCCAGCCCCAAAAAGGAACTTGGGGGAAACATCCATGTCCAGTGTCACCCTGGGGCATCCCTCACACTTGCCACTCAGGGGTCTGAAGTGATGGCTGGAGAAACTGTCAGTGAGATCTCACATCAGACAGAGCCAGGCAGGTAGAGGCCTTCTGCTCTGTGACAGCAGCTTCTCTCCATTGTTAAAAACGGCAGCTTCTTTGAGGACTAGGAGGCATCCCCTAGAAATAGATTCTTCCTCAGGATGAAAGAATTCTGGGGAGGGGGGGAATGGAGTGGGGGAGGTGAGGAGAAAGATGTTAGTGTGACAGCTATAAAGCCAAGCAGAGAACGCCCAAAGACCCCAGAAAGCTGAGGGTAACTCCCCATGAAAGCTATAAGCAACCCCTAGCAGATCTCATGTGGGCATTCCTCTCTTCCCTGTTGTCTCCCTCCTTCTCTCACTCCTGGGATCGCTCCCAAATATACCACCTGCACTCCATCCTCGACTCACACTCTGTCTTGGGGGAACCCCGAAAAAGAAGACAGGTCAGTGACACCTGTTTGGCGAGTGCGTGAGACAGCCCTGGGGTCTGGCTTCCTCCAATCAGTGGCTGTGCCCCCGCTTCCTTTCCACTGAGGGGCTTGGATTGGCTCCGGAAGGGCCCTTGTTGCTCGCCCATTCCCAGACCCTCCTGCACGCTTCTTTCGTAACCGTATCACTGATTCATGAAGCTGTTAATCTTTTATGAGGGGCCTTCTAAGGCTGCTGGGTCAGCACTGGGGCCCCTCGCCTCGTAGAGGGTGCTGCCCAGTGATGAACGTGCAGTGTGTGTGGGGCACACACAGAGAGGGGTCCACAAGGGAGCAAGGATGTTGATGTCACCCTGGTGGCAAACTTCTTCTCCTCTGGCCCTGCCTCCAACATGCTGTTCTCTCTCTGCCTGGCTGCCCTTCTGGCTCTTAACCTTCCTGAAAAAGGTGCTGGGAGGGGCACCTGGGTGGCTCAGTGGGTTAATGCCGCTGCCTTCGGCTCGGGTCGTGATCCCAGGGTCGTGGGATCGAGCCCCGCATCGGGCTCTCCGCTCTGCGGACAGCCTGCTTCCTCCTCTCTCTCTGCCTCTCTGCCTACTTGTGATTTCTGTCTGTCAAATAAATAAATAAAATCTTTAAAAAAAAAAAAGGTGCTGGGAGCCACCCTTGACCAGCCCCACTTTGACCCAATGGCACCTTCTCCTGCCTCCTATCTCTATAGAGGTTATTACATGGTATTTTAGCTGACCCTTCTGGTTACTTAATTTTGAGCTCCTGAAAGGCAAGGTCTGTGTCATTCATTTTATGTCCTTGGTTAGAGCTGAACGTGGTACACACCCTGTACTCGTGGAGGGAGGAAGGGCTGTCACTGTGCTCAGTCACAGCATACGTACGAAACCCTCTGGTCAAACCACTCATCCTCAGAGTCACCATGGACAACACCCAGTATTTTCCCTGGGCCAGGCTCTATGCTAACTGCTCTGCCTTGTGTAAGCCCATTTCATCCTCCAACTGACTCCTTGTGTGGGCAACCACTGTCACCCCATTTTACACACAGCTAGGAAGTGGCAGGGTTGGACTTGAACCCATGGAAGCTGGCTCGAGTTCTCTTCTGAACTGATACAGTGTTTGGGTTCATTCATTCGGTCATTCATTCATTCAGTGACTTGCAGCTGTGAGCCCCCCTGTGCTGGCACTCCCTCAAGAGGTGGACGTACACTGCTGAGCAGAAATGGCTGTTCCCACCCTCCCTGGAGCTTCTCCACCCACCTGGAGGTCTAACTGCATGCAGCTGTTACCATATGCTGTCTCCAAGTCTTTTGGAAGCAAGTGAGACATGCAGTTAATTTTGATCTTCTGGGCTTTGAACTGTGTGGTTATTGTGTCCCGTGATTAACTGTGATTCCAGCTGGACCACTTTTAAGCTGTGTGGCCTGAGGCGAGTCACTCACCTTCTCTGGGCCTCTTGGGTAATAAAATGGGAGCTCCTGTAGACCCTAGAGGCTGATGGGAGGATTATGTGAGGCAGTGCATGGCACACAGTATTTTTCATAGAGTGCACATTTGGTAAGTATTACCTGAAGTCACCAGCTGAACGAATTCAACTACGTGAGGCCAATAGCCTTGTCTGTACTCTGTGGAGGAGAAGCCTGAGCTCTCAGTGGCATAGCCAGGACTAGAACCCAAGTCTTGACACAGAGCCCCCTGCCCCTGCTGCTCCTTGCTGCTGGTGTGTGGGGGTGTCTCTTTTGGGAACAGTAGGCATTTGCATCCTGTGTCTGTCATTCACATTGATGCTTAACACTGCTGGATGTTCTTTTGTAACTTCGATGCTCTGTGTGTCTCTCCAATAATTTGACAAAGACAAACCCCCTCCCCGCCGCCCCCCATTGCTGCCCATGGGACAGAAAAGCCTCTTTCATTTCATATGCTAGATCTTTCCTGTCTGGCAGGGAGCTGGCTACTCCCTTCCATACCTAGAAACTGGTCACATTCTCCCTTTGAGTGTTACTTAGAAGGCTGTTGCTTTGGGAGAGACTGTGCTTCCTTCAGCAAACTGTTTCTGAAGTTTTGCTAAATCCAAGCATTAGACAAGATGCATGTGTCTGGCCTTAAGAATCCAGTTCCTGGGATGCCTGAGGACCCACGGGTTTCTAGTCTACCCCTTGGGGACATTTCTGTTGGGAGGCAAGTTCATCCTCCTCTGGGAGAGAAGAGACAGTTACTCAGCTGACCGGCCATGTCCTTGCTCTTGCCAGGTTGAAGGCAGGAATGCTGGAAAGTCAGCTGTGATGTTTTCTTGAAAACTGGAAAGAGACTGAGAACATTCTCTCTCTTTCTCTAATTGTTAAGCTGATAGTCTGGAGAGGAAGGAAGGTTGTGGAGCCTGCCCACTGCTGAAACCATGGACAGCTCTGAGGCCGGCTGTTGCACTAGTTTGCCAGACTGTGACCTCCCTGAGGAGGTTGGTTGAGATTGTCCTGTTACCTGTAACAGAGTCCAGCACATAGTAGGTCCTCAATAAACAGGTATGGGCAGAATGGGTGTCTGGGTAGGCTGCAGATCTCACAGCAGAAGAAAAGCACGCTCCTTAAAGTCTTCGCCAAACAATAAAACTTAAGTCAGTTCAGAATAGTTAAGCTTACCCAGGAAGTTATCGAATGTGCCCTCAGAATATTATTATTCATAAGAATGAATGCTTTGTCACTAATTGGAATGAATGAATAATTATAGCTGGGTGCTTTCACTTAGAAAGAGTTGTTTAAAAAAAAACTCTTAAAGAGTTTAAGTGTTTAAACTCTGTAAGCCTTTAAAGTCTTTTTTTAAAAAAAGAGTTTAAGGCATACAGAAGGGAAAGGTCATGGTTCTGACCTCAAATGGTTTAAACCCTGACCTTAACGTCCAAGGTTCACTGCTCCCACCTCTGCTCCTTCGTTGCCCCCTTCTCTCTTTTATTTTGACTGTCAGAAAGGGACTCTCTGAAGGCTTCCTTCATCACCACCTGGTTGCTGCTTCTCCAACAGGGGCAACAAAAAAGTTTCATCTTGCAAGTCAACCATGATTGAGAGTCTACCTCAAGTTGTGCATGGGATTGATGAACCTACAGACGTGCGTTCTGGAAGTGAAGAATTGTGTTTAAGGTATTTGCTGTACCTCTCATCTTGTCTTCTCCCTTTCGATCCCTGGGCCAGGATTTCATGGAGCTCACAAGGTAGCCCCACTTGGTTGTTTTGGCAGGTTTCCAACTCAGCAAGACTAAGACACAGCTCATTGTGTCCTTCAAATCTGTTCCTCTTTCTGGTCATACTGACCAGCCTCCTTGGCATTTCTAGATTTGGCCTTTTCTTTTTCACTCTTGAGATCATCATCTGAATTTGGGCTGCCAGCATCTCTCACTTGGCTACTCCTACAATGGTGCCTTTGTGAGTCTCTGTCCTCCCTGCTCCACTGTCACTGACCCATCATATATGCAGCTCTGACCTCCCATAAGTGCCCGGTCTCCATGCTAGAACTTGCAATGGCTCTAAATGCTAAACCTATAGAGTCTAACATCTGTTTGAGAGTTAAGACCAATCTCATTCATTCTCCATTTCTTTCTGCTTTGTTCATGTATTTTTAAATAAACATTTTGTGATTGCTGTCATGGAAAAAGTCAGATATGTGTTGTCTCCTAAGGACAAAAAAATAAATGACACATGACCTCTGCTTTGAGGTGCTCCCATCTGGGGTGGAGACAGACACCGAAAAAATTAATTCTAGTCCAATGTAACAAAATGACACTGGAAACGCCTCTTTTTCCGCCTTTGGTTGCTTTTCCAGGCTGGGTCCTTCACCCTTCCTTTGGGGTCTGCTCTCAATGCCATCCTTCCCAGCATATTTTCTTCTCTCTCATTGCACCTGCCACACTCTGGTAAATAGTATGATGGCCTGTTTGGGTCCATCTGCTTCTACTCCCTTTCCACCAACAGGAGGCCTTTGTGTCATTTCTGTATAAGGGAAATTTTCCGGCACACAGTAGGACCCCACTAAGAGTTGAATTGATTCATTCCAGTTTTTGAGTAAACCTCTCATGTGTTCTATTTGTCCTCTTCAACCCCAATCTGATCTCTCAGTTGGGCCATTCACCCCTTTGCTTTGGTGCTGGGTTGGGGCCAGACTGCACGGCCCTGCTGCTTACAGGTTGGGCATGTTAACCCCCAGGTGCCTCAGTTTTCCTATCTTTAAAATGGGGGTTAGGCAAGAACCTTCATCATGTAGGTTAATGTGCTTAGAACAGGGTTTAATTTAGCATCTGGTAAAAGCGCAGACCACTACTATGGTCACAAAGGACTTTCCCTAAATTTTGGCAAAAGGCCCTTCTCTTTATTTTTCCTTTGGGCTGAACCTATTTGGTGTTTGTTTAAAATTATCACCCTCTTCTTCTTCTGTCTACCTTGTATTTTGTCCCCCTCATTGTGAGTCCCTGGGTTTCTGCCTGGGAGTGTCTGGGCCTTGGAAGTTGTGGAAAGAGAAGGGTGGATGGACCAGTCACTCTATCCAGAAAAAGCCCCCACTGCTCACAGGTCACACCTGATTGCCTAGCAACAAGAAATATACATCCTTGTAGCAGCTTTTAATTTTATGGGGAAACAAAATGTTCCCAATGAATCCTCAAGTCACATTCTATTGAGTTCAAGTTGGCCTGAGCCACATAACCAAAATGAACCGAACAAAGCACCAAGGCAGGTGGGGGGGCAGGGCTCTATATTTAGAGACTGGGGCTGGGGTTCCCCCAGCCGGTAAGACAGATGCAGAGGCCCTCAACCAGGTAGGGGTTCAAAAAGTGGCCTTGCCTCTTCCTCTCCAGGTACCCTATTCTCAGCCTGTTCTCAGTCCCAGTAGCTGCCTGCCTTAGAACAAACTGTGTGCACCTCCCACAAGCAGGCTTGGTGGTGCAGCCCCTGCTTTCTCCCTTAGCTTCACCTCTCAGGTCCCACCTCCCAGCCTATGCTTGGGCCACTCCCCACTCCCTGCCCTCCAACACATATGCAGCCTCCTCTCATTTTCCAGGTCTTCTCTGCCTCCTGATTCCAGGGTCTCAGAGGATCCACTCTGTTATTCCCAACCTCAACCCCTTGCTTATTTCCTCTAGATCATTTATTATGATGGATAGTCTCAATGATTTTGCTCTTTTCTTGATTATTTTGCTTGTCACCACACTGGAATGCAGGACCCACCAAAGCAGTGATATTGTTTTGTTCATTGCTGTGTCTGTCTCCAGGGCCTACACTACATCTAGCACATAGTACGTGCTCAAGAAACATCTGGTGAATCAGTGGAAAACCAGATGAAGGTTTTTTTCTGTGCCTGGTGCTTAGTGAGCCTTTCTGACCCTTGTCTCACTTCAGGCTTTTCTACTCTGCAAAGGAAGGTGAGCTGATACCCTTAAGCCCCTACTGCTTTGTCCCATATCTACTGGAGGAAATTCCTTCTCAGGGATGTATGACAAAAAATAAAAATGCCCATAAACTAAGAAACACGCAGAAAGTCATCATTCTTAGTACTTTTCAGGGTCAAAACTTTTGGACAGAGCTGGTATCATGTGTCTCAAGATTCTCTGAAATTTTAACACACAAAATAGGGAGAGGGGAAAACATATCTATGATCCAAGGGCATCTGGAACACATTGAAAGAGCAGGGCTTTGGGCCAGGCAGTGGGTTCAGATGTCACCCCGGCAACTTGTTGGTCATCAACCTTGGGCACACCATGCCTCAGTGACCTCATCTACAAAATGGTGTTTGTACTGGAATGAGGATGTGGTATTTAAAGAGCAAGTGATCCAGGCCACACCCAATGCTCAGAATTAAACCCCAAGGTGGGGACCTACCCCAGCCTCAAGTGGGGTCTCCATTAGCCTCCCATCTTGTGGCTGCACTTTTCTCATTACCGTGCTAAGACCTGAAGCATGGCTGGCTCCCTGAGATGGTAATTGTTAGGACGATTTAGGAAAGCCTTTGGGGGTGACAGAAAAGCTGGCAGTTGCTGATCAAACAGTCCGCTGTTTCATGGGCCTCTCCGCAGAACATCAGAGGGACAGTTTTGCAGTCTGGCCCCGCACTGACTGTCAAAAACCTGATCATTCCAAACCCTGGAGCTCGCTTGCTCACCACTTTCTCCCTGTCTGGGTAATTAGATCTCCAAGGACTTCAAGAGGATGCTGACGGCTTCGTGCCAGCTCCTACATCCTTGAGGCCAGCAAGGGGGCGGCAGGAGGCACATCTCTCCGAGTCAGATCCCAGCCCCTCCCTGGCTGGTACCTTCCCCCAGACCCGACCTCTGGGTGGGGATGAAAGGCACATACCTTTCCACATCAGAGACAGTGGGAATGCAGAGAAGTCGGGCCAGGGTACAAGCAGGGAGCAGGTGGCTTGCTGGGGGTTTTGGCTAGGGTTAGTCTCTGATATTTCCGTGGTCCCCATGCAGAGCGGGGCGGTGGGTTCTGGTTGCCGGGAGGCAGGCTGAGGAGCCTTCGGGCTGCACATATGCACATGTGCATGCAATCCTCACTCATGTTGTCACTTACTCAGAATCCCACGAGGTGCTTGGGGTTTCAGAGGCAAATGAAACTGTCCCTGCCCTCAGGAAGCATAAAATACAAAAGTCTAGGGTGGTGCCTGCCTACCCACCAGATACTCTATGAAAGAGAAATGGTTCTCCTTTTAGGAGTAAAGCTAAAGTATGATAATTTACAAAGCTTCCCTCCGTGTTCTACCGTTTGCCTCTGCAGGGATTTTTTCCCCCCTGCAATGGGGCTTGCCTAGGACTTTCCCTGCATGCTTATTCCTCTGGGATTGGGCCAGTTTTGTAACCCCTTTACCTTACTGAACACTCAGTGGCCTCCTGGGGCTTGGTTCTCTCCCAGCTGACAGCTCTAGGTTCTAACAGACTAGGGGACTCGTTTTCTGACACTGTAACTTCTTCAAATAACATCCCGGCAAGAAAAGAGATGCGGGAAGAGGCACAGGATTGGGAAAGTTAGAAGATTCAAAGACAAGTCCCATCTCT
>RCUC01115057.1:0-19095 GCA_003697995.1 Taxidea taxus jeffersonii
ATAGGCAGCCAGATGCTTTCTCCTAGAAGCTTCTTTGATAGGGACCTGCCTGATTGGCACAGCCAGAGCAGTGCATCGGTCCAGACCTTAGCACAGAACGGTGCCATGCTACCTAACCACATTTATCATCTGCCATGTTTTATTTCAAAGACCCTCCATGTCTAAGTTTTTTTTTTTCCCTGATATTTATGACATCTCTATGGGAACGTTTCACCCCCACCCTCCCAAATTTGAGTTTCCTGATTTCCAACGGAGATTTTTATATTTTTTTTTAAGAATGTAGTCACGTTATTTCCCGCAAGTTGGTTCATGTTTATTGTTGTTGCTGTTCTGCATTGTTGCTTTTCTCCATTGTGACACACTGCATTTTCCATCCCTCCCACCCCCACAGCGGCCGATGGTGCAGCAGGTTCAAATGCTGCTGATAGTGCAAATACCAGCCTAGTCAATGGTACGTCTCCGATGGCGAGCTCTCGGTCTCGGTTGGATGGGCGTCTCTCTCCCCCACCCCCAACTCTGGGCTTGCCTCTCCCTGTTCTGGACTGCACAGATCTTGGATGTGCATGGGCAGCTCTGGGACAATCATCCTCCCACGTGGGGCAGGCGCTTAAGAGAGAAGCCACCACCGGGGAATCGGCTCCGCGCCTGCTTACGGCGACCAAAATGGCAATGGCTCCTATGGGGCCTTAACCCCCAGTAGAGCCCAGAAGAGGGACATACCCTGGGCTTCAGATTTGGCTCCCAAGAAGCAGCATCCCACCCGTCGTGGCCCTCTCCTAAGCACACTCCTGGCCCCCGCTTGGGGAAGAAGGCCTGGGGTCAGGACCTGGGCTGAAGCTGGCGTCTGGGTTCCTAGTGAAGTCTCCAGTCCTCGACTTGAAAATTTCCTCGAGGCAGGGGGACCCAGGCCGGGGTTCAGCTCTTTGGCCCCACCCCACAGCATGGCTGAGCCACTGATAAACATTTCTTCCTCTTCTTTTTCTCGGAGTGAACGGGCAGGGGCTCGCTTGGGTGCGGGCCTGGTTCTGTCCCTCGGAAGTGGACTGGTGTTTCCTGCTGTTGCCTGTGCTAGAGCATTTGTCCTGAGTCTCTGCATTCTTACGGGCCCCCTTGGGGCTGAGGGTTGGTGGTGGTGGGGCAACCATGGTACCTTGGGATCTGCATTTTAACCTCCTTACCCACAGGCAAGAAGGCATTCCATTCACTTGCTTCCAAACCTTTAGAGGGTTTCTTATTTCTGTACCCTCCCATCTTCAGAATGATGAGGCTTCTGTGTACTCAGATAGGTCCCCTGTCCCCAGATTAGGTAGCATGATAGTTACCCAAGCTGAGAGCTATAGGACTTGATCATAAAACAGTTGTCCCGGGGAACTGAGGGAAGGGATAAGCCTTTCTTGCGGCATTGCTACACGCAAGGCCCTGGGCTGCAGGTTTCTCATCCATTATATCATTTCCTCCTCACCACTCCTGGAAGACGTGGAGATCTTGTCCTACCTCATACTCCCATCCCCTGCCCCAGACCTCTGGCTGGGCCACCTGCATTCAAACTGACCAATGATGGAAGCACCTTATAGATGTCAGAGGCCAATAAAGATACTTCTGTGAGCTACGCTTTGCTAATTTGGGTGTGGGTCTATTTCAGGCACTGGAGGAGAAAGGAGAACAGCTTGGGGTGTGGGAGGTGTCATGCGTCAGGGAGGGGTGGCGAGGGATGACAGGGAGAACCAATATAGGCAAACCCAGGCAGGGGGAGAAGGAAACAGGAGCTGGCATCCTGCTTCCCACAGAGCAGTGAGCCCACTGGGCTCAGTGAACATACAGACTGCATCCAGGCTGGTCCATCCTAAAAAAAAAGTCTGCTTCACTTCCAAACTGTAGCAGAAAACTCCTGGTATCCTGAGAAAAACTGCAGGAAAGATGGGGAACTTGACTACCTACTGTATGCCAGGCATTTTGCAAACATTTCCTACTCATGACCTCATTTGATCCTCATGACAACCCTGTGATACAGAGTTTATTGTCCCACTTTAAAGATAGGGAGACTGAGGCTCAGAGAGATCAAGACACTAGCCTAAGATCACAGAACGAGAAAGAAGCAGACCTGGGATTTGAACCCAGGCCTGCTGGCTCTAAAGTGCATATTCCACTTCCTGATCCAGGGTTTCCCGAAAGAGTGTGTCTTGTAAACTTCACAGGAATATTAATAGGTCCTGCCCCCAAGAAAAGGATCCTGTGGTCAGAGATGTTTAAGAACCATGGGACAGAATTGGTCTCTTCCTTATTGCAGGACTTCTCAGAGCCTTGAATATGCTGGTATATAGTGGAAAGTTAGCCATGGAGGGCTTCCCACGCTGATTTGGCTGCAGGACCTTTTCTGGCTGAATCTTGTGGGATTGGTATGTCTCTGTAATATACTTAGAGAAATAGTGCTCTAAGCCATTGCTACTCAAAATGTAACCAGAAAACCAGAAGCCTGGACATCTCCTGGGAGCCTGTTGGAAATGCAGAATCTCGGGCCCAACCCCAGACCCACTGAACTAGAAACTGCACTCGTATAAGCTTTCCAGTGTAGGGCCATACCACCCTGAATGTGCCTGGTCTCATCTAATGAGCTCTCCAGGCTCCAGTCCAGAGTATATTAAAGGCTGAGAGGTGCCCGGCTGAGCCTTGGTCAATGAGAGAATTAACCATTCCTTTTCTTCCTTCCTCTGAGCCAAATCAGGATGATTGGCTATAGAAAACACACTCAGTGGGCAGTAGTCCCTCTGAGCCCAGCCCCACCAAGTCCCCTCCCAGCTGAAAGCGGGTGTGTTCCATTCATCTTGGAGCCATTATGATGGCCATTATCATTTTATTATTTCATTTACACTAATTAACATACCACTGTTCAATACATTGCTTGTCATCACGGTTAGTAAATACACCACTCTAAACTCCAGACATTAACAGGGCACTTTATGGTGCTTTTCCTAAGCATCACCTTGGTTGACATTGTCACATGTCACGGAGGAAGAGACGGAAGCACAGGCAAGAGTAGCAACATCTCCCAGTTCACCCCATTAGTGCTCCGTCTCCCCAAAGCTTGTGTATCAGGTCGCCTCACCGTCGAGCCTCCACACACCCTCTTTTCACACCCATGGCCCATAACAGTCCCATTTGTCAAAGCTGCATCTGCATCTGATGCGAGGTGGGGGGGGGGTCTCCGAGTTCCCCATCCCAGCTCCCCTGCAACAGCCCCCTCTCCCGGTCATGCACGGAGCCGGAGCCGGGTCTGGCTGTCCCCCCATAGTTCTGGGGGCCAGGCGAGCTCCACTCTGGCTGAGAAAAATCCCTGGCTTCTGAGAAACCAGGCCATGTGCGCAGAAGCACCCCCACAACACTGCTCCCTCCCTTGAACATATGCACTGGTGATTATCTTTCTGGCCACGTGATCACTATGGAAATAAAAGAGGAAATTGCTAGCTTGGTTAATGGGTGCACACATGGGCTATTGCATTTGATAATATGCAATGCAAATAAGGTCCCTTTGTGTCTTCTAGAACCAAGTATGGAAGAGGAGTCCTCCCATGCCCTTTAGCCCAGTTAGTAAAATTATTTTTAAAAATAAAGATAATTATTGTAGTTCATTCCTGTTGGCTCTAAAAAGGCTTTTTCTGTTTTGTTTTTAATCCAGCAAAAAGAACTTTGCAATAGAGCAATGGGGGCCTTCTCTTTCCGCCCCCAGGGTGGGTCCCTGACCGTTTGCCGTGAGAGGCAGTGGGAATAGCCCAACATTTCCCTTGGAGAGGTAGCATGGGGCTGGGATCCAGGAAAGCCACTTCTCCCCTCCGAGTCGCTTACGGGCATGATCTGGTGTTGGTGAGGACAGTGTTATGGAACCGGTAAGGCAGCCACAGGGTTATCATCAGGATACTCCAGAAATGAGAGCTGTCTCTGAACCTGTCTTGGCCTCAGTTTTCTCATCTGTAAAATGGGAGTGCTTAGACTCCCTCCCATCCCACAGAGGGTATTGGGGAGATGGGCGAGAAAGAAACCCACAAACTGCAGAATACTAAATGGGCAAGTGGTTATGACTAAGGCCACTGTCAGGTGCTCCGGAAGCTGAATGTTTCATCCCTATTTTACAGAGGTGGACGCTGAGACTGGGAGAGGTAAAGCTATACAGCTAGTTCATGTCCAAACGGGGGCTTCGGGAGCCCAGTCCCACCACAACCACCTTGATGACCCTCCTCAGGCTCAGAGGAGCTGAGGGCTAGCTGCCTTCTCCTCAGCTGGGGTGGAAACATAGATGCATTTTGGGGCCAGCTCTCCGTTAATCCCTGGGACCCGGGCAGGTCATCTGTCTCTCTGAGCCTCAGTTTCCCATCTGGAAGTGGATGCAGGGCAGGAGTGCCCTTGTAGGGATGTGATGAGGGTTAGATGAAATCATGGAGGTTCTATATGCACCTGGCATGTGGTGGGTTCTCACAGAACGTGAGCTGTGAGAATCACCTTCACAGCAAATGGCCAAGGACGGCTGACCTCCGCAGACTCCTCCCAAGGTAGCAAGGCCTGTGGGAAGAACTCTGAGTGAGCTCAGAGGACAGGCCAAGGGGACAGGAGGAAACCTCCTCTCTGTAGTGCCAGCAGGTAAAGGCAGGTGTCTCAGCTGCCAACAAGAGGCCACCAGTACGGCCCACGCTGCAAACCCAGCCCACAAGCCTCTGGCCAAGACTGGAGCAGGCTGGGGGGACTCCCAGGCAGCCCTGATTAGGAGGTGAGCAGCCCCAGACTCAGCCCTTTCCCCAGCACTGGCATGCAGGGCCGGGGCAGGGGGGCATCCGGGGGAGCCCACCAGCCCTACTTCCCTGTCTGCTAGGGCCTGGGCTGGTCAGCCTCAGAATAAAGAGCATACACCCAAGTGGAGGGAGGGGTCGGCAACTTCCCAGCCAGGGCAGTGCTTGGGGCCCCTCAAAGCCCACCACTAGGGAGCCTTTGCTCACCCTTGGCATGGGTCACTCTCAATGGAGCTGAGTGGGGGTGTCCTTGCTGTGGCTTCACACTCCTCCAGATGGACAAAGAGAAAGCAAAATTCTACATACATCACTCCTGGAGCCAGGAACTAAGGAACACATTGACCAAAGTCCTCCCCTTTCTAGAATGTGTGTGTGTGTGTGTGTGTGTGTGTGTGTGTGTGCCTTTCATTTCCTTTGCCTCCTCTCAGCCCACCAAAGCACTGACCAAATTGATCACTGGGGACCTGAGGACCTCTCTGCTTCCTACCAGCCTGCTCTTGTCCCTTTTACCCTCAAAAGCAGTCATTTACTCAGTACTCCCAGGGCTGAAATAACTCCCACTGAAGCTCTCTCTCCAAGCCCCCAGAGAATCAGGACAGAGCCTGCAGCCAGTGCAGTGGCCAGGTTTCTTCTTGTCTCAGGCCACCCCAGCATCCCCATGTGGAGGGACGGAGTCGGCCCGGCCCTTCCTCCATCTGTGACATGAATGTCGGTGGCCCTGTTGCGTCTGTGATGATCGACATGTGTTGTCTGTTCTCTGTTGTCTGTTAAAATTCTTTGTCGTGTAGGTAAAATGCAGGATGGCAATGTGGACGCCAGCCAGAGCAAAGGTAACCCTTTTGTATTCACCGGCTTCTGGGGTCCCTGCTGCCCCTCCCCCACTGGCTCTGAGAGCCAGGCTAGAAGCAGACAGGTCTGTGCCTGCAGGTGCCTGGCATTGGGGGGGAGGGGCAGGGAGGGGGTGGCTGTGATTCACATGGTGGCAGGCCCAATGGAGACATCACCCATGAGGACAGGGGCCACCTGTGAGCCAGCTCTTCCCCAGTCTTTGAGCTAGGCTATCCATTTTGCTGAAGACTTGAGGCTGGTTCTTTGGAATCCTGAGGGGCTAAGGGGTAAGGCCCCAGACCCACCAGTCAATCGTTCACTGAAGGAGGAGGAGGCTTGGCACCCATGGATAAGGACACTCTCTTTTATCTTTTAAGCCCCTTTTGTGTCCCTCTTCTCTGGCGACTATTAATATCCCAACAACATACTCAAGAACCCCTTGGGGAAGGCCAAGGCTATCTGTCTTGTCTAAATGTGGGGAAAGCTGAGGGGTCATTTGGGGAAGGATCCCTGGGCTTCTTCAGCCCCAGAGGGGACCCCAGCCTACTCCTGCTGGGAACCCAAGAACTGTGTCACTCCCTATTCACACTTGGATTCCAGGTCCAAGGCAGTCCCTGGCCCTGGGCCCAGGGTCTCCAGCTGGAAGAAGCAGACCCCATATCACAGGGTGTCTGTGCCAGCCATGCAGGAGTCCAGAAAAGGGAGTGAGTGTCTCACCACACTCCCCTGGGCAGGCAGGGTGGGTACCAGTATGCCCACCCTGCAGGCTGACCTGGCTGTGTGCGCGTGTGCGTGTGTGCGTGCATGTGTGTGCGTGTGCGTGTGCGTGTGTGTGTGTGTGTGCATGTGCGTACTCTGCCCCCTGCAGCCAAACAGCAGGACGGGGCCGCCGCCATGGAGATGCAGCCCCTCAAGAGTGCTGAGGGCGGTGACGCTGATGACAAAAAAAAGGCTAACATGCACAAGAAGGAGAAATCCGTGCTGCAGGGCAAGCTCACCAAGCTGGCTGTGCAGATCGGCAAGGCGGGTAAGCGTGCGGCCGCCGTGGACGGTGCATGGGGGAACGTGGGGTACACAGAGGGACCCCAGCCAGGGCACCGCCCCGAGCTGGCTCTCAGTTGCCTCATCTGCAGAGTGGGGGCTTGACTGGCCCCCCGACACCAGCTGTGGTGCAAAGGAAAGGTTGAAGAGTTTGAGGGCCATGCTAGGAGCCCAGTGAGTAGCCTCCTGTCTGAGCCTCAACACAAGCCTGATCCCCACTGAGCTGGGAGCTCCAGGTGATGGCTGGTGGTGGCCCCTCCAGCCCAGGAAGCTGAGCTCAGCTGCAAGGCCAGCCCTGCCCGTCTGACATGGCCTTGGCCTCTCCTCCCGCATGAGGACACGCAAACACCAAGGCCTCCCCACCTGGCTGTCTCCCGACTCTAATTATAGGCACCACAGCGTGGAGAAGGGAGACAAATTACAGGCTTGGCTGTCTATATTTAAACTAGGGGCCTGGTGATAGCTCCCGGCTGCCGGGAGCTTGGCTTCCCGCCCCTGCCACTGTCAGATGGGGATAGAGCCCGCTCTGAAGTCCCACAGCTGGAGATGGGGGCGGGGGAGCGACAGGCCCAGGGATTTCCTCCAGCCTTGGCATACAGCAGACTCCACAGAGCCACAGTACCGGCACTGGGGGACAGGGAAAGGAGCGATGAGGACCACCCACAGTCTTCCAAAGCCCTTGCTCACCCCCCCTCCCCCTCCTCAGCCTTGCCAAGAATGGAGTTCAGGGTCGAACACTTCTAGGTTCACATCCCACCTCTGCTTCCCTCTGGGGCTGAATTCCCTGAAGCAGAGTCTGAAGTGGATGGGTGCAGGATTTTTAGGGGCAAGGGTGCTCTCCGGTGAGACCTGTAAAGGGTACGGAAAAAGCCAGATACTTCCTGGAGAAATCCCTGTCTCTGCCTACCTCTACAGGGTCTGTCTGGTCTCACAGCAAGGGGACTGGGCTGTTGGACCCTCCACCTGAGCCATTGAATACTGGCCATCAGATTGGGGTGGGGTGCCATCCCAGATACGTCCTACCAGGAGACAGTGCTCTCTGAAGTGTGGACTTCCTCTGGCAGAGTCCGCAGCTGTGCACAACCTCTGCGGCACCTGCATAGTGCCTACAGCTCCCCGAACGGGCCAGGGGATCTCAGGGGATCCGAGCAGATAGTCACCCACGTCTCCTAACTCTGTAGTGCTTCTCGGGCCTGTGGCCTTGGACAGGTCCCTTCCCTCACTGACCTCAGTGTCCTCAGCCGAAAGAAGGCTCCCTGCTCTTTCCTCCATCCAAAACACTCTTTCTGCACGTCATCCTCTGGCTGATCCTTCTCATCACTCCCCATTTACTCAAGTATCACCTCCTCCAGGAAGTCTTCCCTGGACACCCTCACTAAAACAGTCCCTCCCCACCAGCCCGTATTGTTCTGTTTTCTTTTTTGAAGTTTGATTGAAGTACAATCAATGTGCAAAAAATTACACACATGTAGTGTACATCTTGATGAATTTGGACATGGGCGTACACCCATGATGCCATCACAAGCAAGGTATGAAACATATCCCCCAACTCCCAAAATTCCTGTGTTCTTTCCTGGGTTTTTCTGTTTTCCTTTGTTTGGAGTCAGAACACTGAAGAGGAAATCTAGCCTCTTACCCAGTTTTGAAGTTCACAATACCATAATGTTAACTGTTGGCTCCATGGTGTCAAGCAGAGCTCTAGAACTTCTTTATCTTGCATAACTGAAATTCTATACCCACTGAAAAACAACCCTCTCTCTCCCCCTCCCCACAGCCCCTGGCAACCAACCTTCCACTCCCTGCTTCTATGAGTTTGACTATTTCTATTCCTCATGTAAGCCCTTCTGTATCTACCTTCTCTCATCTAGCATCATGTCCTCCAGGCCCATCCATGGGTTGCAAGTGGCAGGACTTCCTTCTTTTTTAAGGCTGAGTCATACTCTGCTGTGTGTCTGTACCATGTTTTCTTGATCCATTGGTCTGTCGATGGACATGTGGGTCGTTTTCTTATGTGGCTTCTCTGTCACGTCGTCCTGCAGTTCTACACACCATTATCCCTACGTGGACGATCTTGTTCATGAGCTTTTTGCTTCTTGTCTGCCTCCCCCTCTGTAGTCTCAGCTTCTCAAGGGCAGGGAGTCTGTCCTCCCTAGGGCTGTGTCTCTTGTTTCTGAATTAGGAGCTACTAGGTGCCTGGGCGGGTGAGTTGATAAATGGTACTAGCCGCACATGAACGTGTGCGAGAACGATGCAGGGAGTTCAAACTGATTCCCATGGTCTTGGTACACATTTCCTGAGCACCTGCAAGGTGTCAGGCACTGTGCAAGGGGCTTTACATGCATCCATCACTTTTGATCTTTGCAAAACCGCGTGAAATAAGCATGCATCCCCATTGCTCAGAGGAGAAGACTGAGGCTCTGTAAGGCCCAAGGACGTGCCCCAGGCCGCAAAGCTATGAGACGTGGGTTAGGGTCTGCCCAGCCAAGCATTTGGTCCCCATCTCACTTCCCAGGGCTCCCACCCTCAGAAGAGCCCCTGAGCAGGTCTCACGCCCAACTCATGTTACAGGTCTGGTGATGTCGGCCATCACAGTCATCATCCTGGTGCTCTACTTCACCGTGGACACCTTCGTGGTCAACAAAAAGCCGTGGCTACCCGAGTGCACGCCCGTCTACGTGCAGTACTTTGTCAAGTTCTTCATCATTGGCGTGACGGTGCTGGTGGTCGCCGTGCCAGAGGGGCTCCCTCTGGCCGTCACCATCTCACTGGCCTATTCAGTGAAGGTGAGAGGGAGAGGACTGGCCGCCACAGCTCGGATCAGCTGCCCCCAGCCAGGGCTCTGGGGATGGCCTGTGGGGCAAGCGCTGGGGCTGCGAATAGAGCTAAGAAGAAGGAAGGGAGCACCCTGGAAGCTGGGAGATGAGACATATGTGGGAACCCGGAGCTCACATGTCCTCAGGGAGGCCTGTAGCAGCCCAGAGGGCCACACCCTGGCTCCAGGAACAGCCATCATTCACCCCAGCCAAGTGTTGCCTTGCAGATGAAGCCCCCCTGCATTGCCCACTCTTCACATTTTTCCCAGAGAAGCCAGAAACCTTAATATAAGACTTAATATAAGCTCTCTTGATTTTTAAACATTGATCATCAACTCCACTTTTAAAAAGAAAAAAAAAAAAAGAACACCATAAAAAGCAGACCTTACAATGTAGGCCCAAACCCAACCCCATCCCACCAAATGTAAGGAGAAGTCTGAGGTCAAAGTCCCATGGAAGCTGTGATACTTCTGCAACTCATCTCAGAGGTTGCTCCCTGAAGTTGGGAAGAGATGAGCCTAAAGCCAAAAGAAATCTGATTTAAGGAAACCCCCTCCATTCCGGGGATGGGCTGAAAATGGAAGAGGTTTTAAAAGTAGTTTCATGAAGGGTGGTAAGTCCATGAAAGCTGACTGTGGACACTTGGGTCTGGGGGTGGGGTGGGTGTTCCTAGTGCTCCCCAGATGGCAGAGCCCTGCCGCCCCCTGCTCCCAGGCCAAGGCCAACCATGGAGTCTGAACACTGGGCTGAGCATCTCAGTGGGTGCCTCAAGCTTGGGGCCTCATTCTCTGCCTTTGGCCCCATGGTTTTCCCACCTTGGAGGGCAGGGCTCTGCACTCCTGGTCCCCAGTGCCCCAACGCCAGGACGTCCCTACAAGGATGGAGCCCTGGGCATGTTTATAAACAAGGCATTGGCTCTGAGACATTAGCAGAGCTGCCGGAGGGCACAGCGGGCGTCAGTTTCCAACCTGGAATTTGGACTGGGCTTGCCGATGTAATTTCATACAGAAAAGAGATCTCCAGGCAGATGCCAGAAAGTGGCAGCTCTGGGTAAAGGATACGGCCCTTATCGCCTCCTTGTTTTAGGGTTCTTGAAGAAACTCCATCTCATAGACCAAAGACCAAATGGGTCATAACACGATGCTGCTTGGGGGCTTGGGGCCCAGAGATGGAGATTCTCATTAAGCCATGAGAGGGGACCCCCACGGCCACCCAGCCAAGCTCAGGGTGTCTTGAAAGTCACACAGAGGTAGTTTGGAGCGACCATATACAGACCTTTTTAGGCCTCTGCACCTTCTGCCATTCGCATCTCTGGCATCTGGTGCCTTCAGCGGTCTTAGGTCATGTTACTTTTATAGTCACTTGATAAAACTGAGTACAGCCCCAACCCAGGAGAGGCAAACTCTCCCCTCTCTGAGCCTGGCATATCCACCCCGGGAGCCGCCATCGAAAGAACAGAGATGACTCAGAGATGCAACGTGAGCCGTATGTGTGATTTTAAATTCCCTCGCAGCCATGTTCAAAGGAAAGAGTAAAAAGAAAGAGGTGATGTTAATTTTAATAATATAATTTACTTCACCTTTAGTAATATAATTTAGTTCACCTTTATGTCCAAACATATTATGTTCACAATCCAACATGTAATCAATATACAAATAGCTAGTGAGATGTCTTTCATTGCCTTTTTCCTAATAAGTCTTCAAAATCCAACACACATTTTTACACATCCAGCACAATTCACGTCAGACCAGCCACACTTCCAGGGCAGAGCAGCCTCCTAATATTCTTAAGCCCAACAGATAGCCCTCTTCCGGCAGTACAGATGGGCAGGGGCCCGATGGAATGACCCAGGCTATGAAGTTAAACAGAGGCGGGCTCCAGTCTCAGCATTAACCCACATTAGGTGTGTGATCCTGGTCAAATCACTTGGCTGTGGCTTTTCCATTGGCCAACGTGGAGGATCACCATCCCCAAAGGTTTCACAGGCCTCCTGTACCGTCAGACTAGCAAATGAACCAGGAAGAACTTCACCAACCGTAAAGCGTGTTGCAAATTCCTATTGCTACTGCTCCTGCATTCAACGTACGTCAAGTGTCACTATTATCGCAGGTTATAATAAGATTGCAATAGCATATAATTCTACCAAGACTCATTTCTTCGTAACATGAACTGCTATTAAAACTATTCTAATGGCACTGTTTTTTTACCCTTTTTATAAAGAGTTAGGATAGGGAGCAAGAATAAAGGAAACCAGATTACTAGGAACAGATGAGAACTTTGTCTGATTCAGCCTCTGGCAGCTTCTCTTGTCCCCTCCTTGCCAGATAGGTTGACTGGGTCTGCAGGGTCTATCTTAAGCGTGACACTTGCTTGAGAATTATTTCATTTGCATGAGTTTTCTTGAGAACCTCGAAGAAGCTAGGAGTGAAGCTGGGAAGACAGAGAGGAAGGCGAATACCAGAAAATTCATAATAATATGCATGGTGGGATTTCATTTTTGCTATAATTTTAAGAAGAAAAGATGTCTATACATAAGCTGTATCCATTCTGGGTGATGGCATGAAGGCAGATTTGTTTTCTTTTTTGTGTTTGTATATTGAAAAGAAATTTGTGACTTTTGTTATACGAGGTATAATATGTATGCGATGCAGAAAAAAAAATCTATAGATTTTTTTTTAGAATCTATAGATTCTTTTAAAAGAAGGCAGTAGAAATTTCCTGTCACTCTACCACCCAAAAATAATAACCCTAATATTTTGACATTCTTCCAGATACTGTCCTATGTCTATAAACACATACATGTATCCTAAATTTATTTATTTTTGGTGGGACCAAAAATGACAATGAAAACCAGGCACCAGCAAAAGATTGGGAAAAAAAAAAAAACCCTTAACCAAATAAAGGGTGGCTAATTCTGTTAGGGTGTAAGAGAAAATATTTGAGATCATTGTAAAAGACCCAACATTAATTTATCACCCTTTTCCCTATTTTTTCCATAAGGAATACAGATTCTAAAAAAAAAAAAAAAAAAAAGTCAACTAATCAGATCTTTTAAGTGGTTCAATAAGGAAAGCGAATTAAAAGGCTGCAGACACACGGATCCCCGATTCCAAGGCCGCAGTAACCCACGTCTTTGCACATGCAGGAAATCACGGGACAGATGGCAGCAGCTCTGCCCCTCTTACTGCATGCTTTCCTAGTGCCTCCAACCCCACTCCCTGGCCCCCCAGCTCCCTCTCCTCACTGTTGCCCTCTCACCTGCCCCTGCCCCCAGAAAATGATGAAAGACAACAATCTGGTACGCCATCTGGATGCCTGTGAGACGATGGGCAATGCCACCGCCATCTGCTCAGACAAGACGGGCACGCTGACTACCAATCGCATGACAGTTGTGCAGGCCTACGTCGGCGATGTCCACTACAAGGAGATCCCTGACCCCAGCTCCATCAACGCCAAGACCTTGGAGCTGCTCGTCAATGCCATTGCCATCAACAGCGCCTACACCACCAAGATTCTGGTGAGTGGTGCAACTTCCACTGGAGGAACCAAGGTCCGCGGGGTGACGCAGAGGCACCAGGCAGATTGAATTATGTGATTCCTATTTTTGAATCCTGCTGATGTATTTGGGGTGGTCATATAGCAAGCAACTTGTTTCTTTTTGATTTAGCAATGATGTTTATATGACCCCCCCAAAAACGTTACTTGCGTTTTTTAGATCCTGTCATTGTCCTCCTTGCAAAGACAAAACACTTACTATTAGTTGGCTTTTGCTACATAACTACAGTATTCCCCCTTTCAGTTACGGGCGGTCAGCCTCAGCCCATAACAGCTGACCCTTCTTCTGACATATCGTCCGAAGGTCAAGAGTAGCCTCGTGATTTACGGCACAGTCTGTACCCTTCCTCCCCTTCAGCTCGGCACATAGGCACTTTATCATCTCACAGCAGCACGAGAAGGGTGAGTGCAATACAGTCAGATATCTAGAGAGCGACCACATTCACATAACTTTTACTACAGTATATTGTAATAATTGTTCTGTTTTATTATCAGTTCTTAATCAGTTGTTAATCTCTAACTGTGCCTAATTTGTAAATTAAACTTTATCACAGAGATACATGTCTAGGACAAAACATAGTATACCTAGGGTTCGGTAAGATCCACAGATTTGGGCATCCCCTGGGGGTCTTCGAACATATCCCCCGAAAAAAAGCAGGGACTACTGGACTCCAAAACTCTGTGGCTGCAAACCAAACTGTATTTAGTGCATTATTCTGTGAGTGGGCTCTTCGGCTGTCCATGGGACTCTGTCTCACATCTGCATCTGCAGTGGCTCAGGTGGACAGCTCTGCTGATCTCAGCAGCACCGTAGGCTGGTCTGGGATGGCCTCAGCTGGGATGGTTCATCTTGGCCCCACGTGGTCCCAGCTCTTCCAGCAGGCTGGTCTGGGCTTCACAGTGTTCACAGTGTCATCTTGGTGCATCCTGTTGGCCAAGGCAAGCCAAGAGGCCAGTGCAGATTCAGGGAATGGGGAAATAGACTCCATCTCTTAATGGAAGGAACTACAAGATCACACTGCAAAGGGCATAGATTTAGAGAGGGAACTAATTTGGTCATTTTTCAGAAAGGATCTACCACCAACGACATTGTTGCTGTTAGTAATGGTAGCAGTATCACAAGTTCCAATAAGAATTCTCATATTCCTCTCTCAGCTAAGCTGTGTAGACTCATCATGCTGTGATCCCTATTTGGTTTAGAAGCACAGATGGCCTTTTTGTAAATAACCAATATTTGGATGAAGAGAAACACAGAATTGTCCATCCAGAGGTCAGCCGGCAGCCAGATGTAGGACATCTGTAGTGGGAGCATCTAGGTGAGCGGCTGGGCTTTTTTCCTTGCCTCCCAAATGTGCCCTAGCCCCGACCTCTCCCTTCTGTCCCAGAGCCAGCTTGAAACATCATGGTCAGGCTGGGTTGTGGGAGCCTCCAGGAGTTTATCCAAATGGGGAGGAGAGTGTGACTCAGCAGTTAGGGGCTGAGGGCTGGTGGAAGAAAGGGGAGGAGGCAGCTTCTGCCTCCAGACCCTGGGGCTGCAAGGTCTGCACTGTCCAGAGCCAAACAGCCACTCACATCACCCCGTAACTGCAGGCTGAGGGAGGCCCCCAGAGGAGAGGAGAAAGTAGGTCGGGAGGACGCATTCAGAGGGGTGATCAAGAGCCCCTGGGGTGATGCCAGAAATGATGACGTTTTGTCTTCTTCCTACCCCACCCCCGCCCCAATTTGAGAATCAAGGGAACTCAGCAGTGTTTTATTCTCTTCCCCAGGCCTTCCTAAAATAACCGAGATGCTGTTAATGATCTTGTCCTGCAGATGTGGCAGAGAAGGGAGCAGGGCAACTCCCAGAGCAGGCTTCGGAGGATGGGGTGGCCGCGGGGGCACAGTCCTTCGAGGTGGACTTGGATTGAGATATAGGTTATGTAATCACAGTAAAAAAAAAAAAAAAAAAAAAAAGGCTGTTCTGGGGTCTGCCAGGAGGGCTGGGGAGACATCTCAATTAGGCATGTTGCATAGCACTGACGGCAAAGCTAGAATCTCATTTCCAGATGTTGGTCGGGTCCATGTGGCTTAAAGGACAGGGGTCAGTCCGTCTACCTGGGAAGGTGTAACTGCTGAGACTGGAGAGAGATCAGGGACCCAGGAATTGGGATCCTTGGTTTGTAATCAGGCTAAGTCACTTACCTCTCAGGCACCAGTGTTCCCTGATGTGCTTTGAACCCTAGCATTCCAGGACTCCTGTACCTCTTCTATCTGGATCTTTACTGAAAACCCCCTAGCCACATGGCTGTCCTTGCTGGGGTCTGATGGCCCTCCATATAGAAGGGACAGCAGAGTGCCCTGGTATGACAAGGTAGTTAAACTCATCCTCTGGAGCCAGGCAGCCTGGGTTCAAATCCCTCTCTAGCTAAAAGAATGCAAACAAGTTCCTTAATCTCTCTTGCCTCAGTTTTCTGGGGGAAATGATAGGATTATTGTGAGGATGAAATGAGTTAGTAGGTGAAAAGTGCTTCACACAATGCCTGGCTCATATTCAGCACCAAGTATGGTTAGTATTGTCATTATTCAGCAACAAGATCACCCTTTGAAAGTGGAATCCATCTGTAGCAATGCTGAGGCTAACAATAATTAGCAGAAGCATCAGAGCTTCAAAGGAAAATGGTCTTACCCAGAGTCACACAGCCAACTAGGGACAAAGCCAACTTATAGATACTCCAAAGCCAGCTGTTGAGTAGGGTGTCCAGACCGGGCTTTTGGTCACTGAAACAAGTCCTGCAGCATCTTTAGCATAAGGTGGTCTTGGAAAAGAAGGCCTGGGGTCCAGATTCACAGCCAGGACCTGCCAGCTATTTAGGGCAAAGGGTCTCTGAGGGACTGTCCTCCCAGGCCCAGAGGACTCCTGAGAAGAATCAGGGGCTACTTAGTCCAGAGTGGAAGTCCAGCCACCCTCCAAACCAGGCTAGGAAATCTAGACAATAGCACTTCCTAAAGCACACAGGCAGGTAAAGGCAGGCAGTGTCCTCCCCACACCCCCCCATCGATCAGCTTTGATTAGGAAATGAACCTGGCCTGAGAAAATCAGACAGGGCTGTGTTTCCTCCTCTGTGAGAGCACAGACTCTCTCATGTCTTCTTATTCTCTGACATAGACAACGTGGGCTCCTTGAGAGGGAGAAACACATTTGAGTCATCTCTGTTCCCCCAGGCATATTTCCTGGGAAGTACAGGTTGGGTGGGTGAGGTAAGTGAATTGATCAGTGAGTAAATGTATAGATATATAATCAATGAGATGAGGATTAGGTAGGGAGACAGATGGATGGATGGGTAGATGGATGGATGGGTGGATGGTCGAATGGAAGAGTGGATGAGTATGTGGGCAGTGGATGGGTGAATATGAATTATGAATTAATAAGATCCTCAGGACAGGACTATCCTTATGTTCTACTTTCCTGTTCTTGTGGCCCAAGAGGTAGGAGGTGGCCCCCTCTCCGACCCATGCCAACACCAGTGCTCTGTCGGTTCCTCCAGCATACTGAGCTGATCTCTTCTGCAGCTGCCCCCAGCTCTCTAGTCTACACTAATCTAGAGACCTCCCAATTAGCTAGCACCTTTCATTCTTAAAAAGCAAAAATGGAAAAACAACCTACTTGAGTATTTCTAGTGTAGTTTGTATAGGTGTCATCTCCATGGATTCACAGGTCATAGAGACCCCCTAGTCCAGCCTCCTCACTTTACTCTGAGACCCAGAATTAGGAAGGGACTTGTCCCAAATATCCTCGTGGGCAACTGAAGCTGGAATGCAGATGTCCTGACACCCAGTCCAAGAAGCAATACGGTTTGGCTCTGAAGTCCAACAAACCAAGGATCAAACCTCATCTCTAGCACTTACCACCTGTGTGACCCCAAGCAAGTTACTTAACCCCTTTGAGCTCCTGCTTCCCAATCTGCAAATCTGTAAAGTTAATATATAATTAATCCTAGTTGCTAACATTCACTTAGCCGGGCTCGATGCTAAGAACTTACCCCCATGTAGCCCTTGTACAATGATCCCACGAAGTAGGTGACATCACATGTCTAATTCATAGATCAGACCCCGAAGCTGGGAGAAGTGAAAAACCATGCTTGGAGTTCCAGAGCAGATAAGAGGCTGAGCCCGGATTAGAACCCAGGTCTGTCCAGCCCAGATGGACTTACCCAGCTCACTAGCCCTTCCTGCCCAACTCATGTGGCTGCACCTTTGCCTGGAGACAGCTTCAGAGCCACTGTGAATGTCAGATGAGAAAATATGTATGTCCCCGCACAGCGCCTGACATGTAGCAAGCACTCAGGCTTATTTCTCTTATAACTTCTATTATTTCTCTTATAACTTTTTATTTTAGTTATTTATTTCTCTTAGTTAGTTATTTCTCTTATAACTTCTATTATTATTCCCAAGCCATAACCTCTGTTGTTTATTTTGCCAGTCCCTGCCTTGCCTGACCCTCCACCTCCCTTCCAGGGAATCAGGGCAAATAGGACCATTCCCATCTTGCAGCTAAAAACACTGAGTGTAGAAATATCAAGAAAGCTGCCCAGGATTGCTCCTGGCACCAACGGGCTGATTTGGACTCAGAGAATTCCAGAAGAGATTACCAAGCAGGCAAGGGTGTTCCAGGCAGGGGCACGGTGCTGCCAAGGCCCGGAGACCTGAAGATGTCTGGCTCATTCAGGTGAGCTGTGGCCTGAGCTCTTCTCTGGGGCTGGAATAATGAGAGCCAGGACTGGGGGGCACGGGGAACAACTAGGTGGCCTGATAAGCCCTTAAAAGGATTCTGCTCACAGCACTCAGGAAAAGCAGCCCAGGCAGGGGTGGAGAGTGGTGTGAGGCCAAGGCCAAGACCAGGTCAGGAGGCCTGGTAAAGTGGCCCAGGAACCCCATGCTCCATCCTTTCTGAGGATGACAAAGCTTTCTTTCCTGTCTTATTTCAAATCATTAGGAACTAAACTTGCCCTCTGAGAGAAGCTGTGTGAATCATCCTTGAGTCAGAAATTGCTCCCCTACCTCAGAAATCCTGGCACATCCTCAGATTTGCTCTGTTGTCTCTGACCCTTTGAACATCAGGACTTCTGCTAGCTCCTTCCCATCGCCCTGCTGCTTCTCAGAACCACAGCGCGCTTTAAGATGGAAAGACCTCCTTCCTCACTTGTGAGGCCTTGTGCTTTCTCGGGAAAGCGTTCTCCTTTCCCAACCGTGTATGTTCTGTGTGCTGAACCCACCCAAGCAGACCTTAAGTTCATGTTTTGTGAGGCCTCTTTCGATGTAGGTTGACACCTCAGTTAACATCTGAATTGTTAAGCCGAGGATGGGGACTTGTGGAGCAGAATTGTTGCAAGTTCATGGCATATTTCTGAACACATACACTGTCGAGAGAAAAACAAGTCTTCCTGGAGCCTCTGGAGTGGTTCTGGAGAAAGGAGCAAAAAGGGGTTTCCTAGCAGGATGGTCTTCCTGAATAAATCAGCCACACTTCACCTAATTAGAAGCCCCAGGCCCTCAGGGCACCCCATTCCTAAGCTGAGGTGGCCATGATGCCACCTTACCCAAGTAGCCCTCAAAGGCAGGAAGGAGCTGCTTAATTGTATTTCCCATGTCTTAGAACTTGGGCACTTAGAGAGGGACTCCAGGAAGCAGAGACCAACCTTGAACTCAGATCTGCTGGCTCCAAACCAGGGCTCCACTGAATATTCCAATGAGCCTCAGAGTCCCCAACTCAAACCACACTCTGAGAGTGGCCTTCGGCCAAGCCAGGGCAGCCAAAAGGTGTGGAAAACTCAGGAGGTGACTTTGCAGGGTGCTAAGATGGGGAGGTGGGGTGGGCTGTGGTTCTGGTAGGTGAAACGGCAGGGGCCTATGTGTTGAACTCAACAACTGTTTCAGTTGTTTTGGTTTGTATTGTTTTTGCAAACACCATCTCTGGAAGAAGAGTTTAAAGCAAATAGTCTCAAATGGGGAATTTGGATTTTTAACAGAGCTATTAATCCCTACATCACACCCTGTCACCCCGCATGTGTGCAGGCACACACACACCACACACACTGCACCCACCA